>MKEJ01085097.1:0-11931 GCA_001753735.1 Embelia ribes | reverse complement strand
TCTCTCTCTCTCTCTCTGTGCTTCTCGCTAACTGCGACATCGAGTTCTTAACGACGACCTTCCCGGTTAGTTTTCGCGCCTGTATATCTTATCCAATCCCTATATAAGTTATCAATTTTGTTTAATACGATAGGCTACATAACTACTTTACAATCTAGGGCTTTCTAAACTCTATTACATGTTAAAATTTTATTTGAGCTATTCCCGTATTGAATGCCCTACGAATTTTCTTTAATTGTGGGCGCTTATAATGCTTTATTGTTTTATATCCACTGATTATTATAATAAAAAAGGGTACTAAACTAAGAAGCACAGACTCAAACACGGATTCGGATACGGATGTGGCAACTATTAAAAATTTTCAGATGCAGAATTCGGCACTTTTTCTTTTTTTTTTTTTTTGTAATCACTTGTATGAGTTATGTATTGGTACGAATTAACAAAATAAGTAATAGATACCTGTACTAAGCAATAAAATCACATTGTAATCTGGTGCACTTTACTAATGAGTACCAATCATCCAAAAACCCATAAACATATCATGCATTGAAGGATTAAACAATTATTGAATCGTGATTTGTTTAAACCATCAAAATGATTACAAAGTATAAAATAATTATAAATTGATTCAGGTGTGTCCACGGTGAGTACAAAATAAGTCTGTCGCGTGTTCAAAATTTAAATAACCACTTAATATTTTGAATTCGTCACATGGTGTGTCGGACACATATTTTAAAGTATCTGCAGAGTAGGTGAGTTCGATGCATGTCGGACATGGACATGGACATGGACATAGCGCCTGTTTTGTAGTGTCTGTGCTTCTGAGGTACTAAAGCTCATGAAATTAGACAGAAGTTGTTGTCTTGGTGCTAGTTTTCACTACCTTTTTTTTTATTCTTAGCTATAGCTATGTCATTTTTTGCTAGTATTAAAGATATTCATACAAAAAATTATGTACAGAAAATGAACACATACATCAGTGTGGTTACATATTGATTGTGTTTAGGCTAGTCGTGTTGTAGTGTATGGAGCTTAAATGCATCTGGGGTATGCCCCTAGCATTTGTTTTTTTGGTTTATAAAATACTTACTATTTCCAATAAGAAAATCCTGAGCACAACGCACATGAACGAACCGCATATGTGTTTGTACAACATTGGTACCTAAATCATTTTCCTTTTGCTAAAAGCCTCCTCCTTTATTAGTGTTTTTTTTCTTTTTTTGTTGGTGGAAGACAATTTTACTTATTGATCATCATTCTATTTGAGAATAAATAATCTAGCGAGGCCATAATACTTCACCACCATTATGAGGTGGCGCGCCAAGTAATAACAGTGGGGACATATGTAGTAATGTTGACTAGTCAACCTGCTTCTGGGAACATTAGATGTCACGAAATTTTCATACTTCTCGCAATACGTTTACTTTTTAATTTTAATGGTAATCTCATAAATGATTCTTTTCCTTTTTGGTTGGATCTTAGGTGGAGAGACAGTGATGTTGAATGATGATGAAAAGAAAATTATTTCTAGTTCAGAGATGAGGAATGAGCCTGACAGTTCAGCTAATAATACTTGTCAAACTGAGGTAGCTTTATGCAACCCAATGGAAACTGGTGTCGAAGTGACTGAGGATGCTTCTCAGAGTAAAGACGAGGTGGCATATGCAATGCCTGTCATGGAGAAGGTAACGATTGGGTCAGAAGAAGAAGTGTGCAAAGAAAGTGGAAAACAGAATAACGTGGAAGTAGATAAATACAAAGGAGTAAAAGCATCCAAATCATCATGGAGACTAATGTTTCATGAGAAAGAAAATGTTAACATTTCTAGTCCGAAAATAAATTCCGGGCACTATGATGCAGCTAATTCTTCTAAATCTGAGAATGTTAATCCATTGGAGGACGCGTCTAAGAGTAAAGATGACAAGGAAAATGCAACACCAGGTTTGGAGAATGTAACTTTTGGGTCAGAAGAATTGAAGACCCAAGAAAGTGAAATGGAGGACGAAAAGAAATTTGAACAGAATGATTTGGATGAGGATAGAAACAGTGAAGCAAATGCAGTAGGGAAAGAAGATGAAATGGACAATGATGATCAACAGAAAGAAGATAGCGAAATTCAAGGAGAGAAAAAACTACAACAGAATAATGTTGATGAAGTGAAATCCAGTGAAGCGACTGCAGGTGAAAAAGATGATGATCAACAGAAAGAAGAAGGGGAGGAGGAAAAAGAAGAGAATAGTAATGAAGCTAATGAATTAGCTAGGGTTAGTGATCAGACAGGAGACGATTCAAAGGAGGAAGCAACAACAATGGAGAAACAGGAGAGAAAGATGATTGTGCAAAGCGATTCTCTGTCAACGGCTCCGACATTGGCAGTGAAAGCTGGATTATCAAGCCTTAAAAAAAAGGTTTTAAAGAAGGCCGAGAGAACGGGGATGATCTTCATGTGTAGCAAAAGGACGAAACAGGATTGTTTTTATTACAAGGTTTTTGGGCTACCTGCGAACAAGAGAGATGTAGTGCGTAATATCTCCAAAGGAATGAGGCTCTTTTTGTTCGATATTGATCTCAGAGTCATGTATGGTATTTATAAAGCTGCTGCACCCGGAGGTTATAACATTGAACCCAATGCATTTAAGTCTGCCTTTCCATCTCAGGTTAGGTTCTGTTCCTATTGTTTGTCTTTAGTCAGTTGGGAGCTCATTACTTGGTGCAGGTTGATGTAAAACCATAGTTGTCTCAACATGCAATTGAAAGCATATCAATTACATGATATTTAACAATTGGTTGTCGTTTCTCACCTAATTATGACATTAGGGCTTTAATTTCTCTTTTATTGGCTTTTACTACTATTCAATTGCATAAGTACTTTTTAAACAAATATAAATAGTTTCTCTTATTCTCCTTTTTCTGCCGTTTATGAAATTTAAATGGAATTGTCATCATGGATGTGTTAAAGATTGCTTTTAATGATTGATAAATTTGTTGCTGCAAGTTGCCATGAGTACAAGTCCATATGTTGGTTATCTTGAATCTTAGTCAATTGCTTTGTTCAAATGAAAAATGGAGCTTAACTATATAAAGTATAATTTTTCACTTTTTCTTATTTTCTGGAGATATTCTGTGCTTCAATATTTTATATTCGCTTTATATTGCTTATCTTGGTATCAGAAATTTGAGACGTATGTTATGAGAAGTGTATTGTATTGGTAGCTTTTCACATGGAGTTGCACTCATGGCAACACCTCATAATACAATTGAAGAGATAGGCATCACATATATGTGTCACAAGGTTCTGACTACTTTGTATCCCATTAACACCACTTTAGTGCAAGTTATTAAATGAATCTCGGATTCTGATGTTTCCACTGGACACCCTCAAATTCATCAATACCTTTCGAAGCACTGGAAATCATGAAGACGATGGGTGTTTTTGTTGTTGCGAAAGTAAAGTTTATTGAATCCTTCTTGTCTCCAGAGAAAAATGAGAACCATGATATTCTTAAAAAACGAAAGAAATTCAGAAAAGTAACTTAAGTTAAAATTGAGATTAGGGTATTAAAGTTTATAGTTTCATCATTATCACTATTATGTTTACCATGTGATAAATAAGTGAACTAACATAATTCAATTATGCTAAATTGTTGGTAGTAAATAGGTTTTTACATAATTTTTCTACTAATTTTTCAGTATTGCATCATGGAATGAATTACATAACAGATGGGCTAGAAGTTCATTTCCATTTGCCTGGATTTTTTTTAGTAGTGATAGAAAAGGGTAGGATAATTACTTACCCCTTGAGATCCACGAAGACCGTTCTTTTTTTATCCTGTTCAATTGCAGGTTCGATTCACTGTTGTGAAAGATTGCACACCATTAGCTGAGGAGAAGTTCAGAGTGGCCATTAGAGAAAACTACTACAGGAAAACTATGTTCAATTGTCAACTTACATCAGAGCAGGTTGGTTTGTTATGTTCTCTTTTTAACATCAGAACGGTGATGTCACTATTGAGTTGGATTTCAGTCTTTTCTGACCTCTGGATAACATGTACATTTTTACAGGTGAAGAAACTGTCTGAGCTTTTTGTTGCTGCTAGCAGAGGCCCCAATTTAAGTTTGAGAAATGATAATGTGGCTATTGAGTCTCGAGGCAACGAACTTCCGTCCAGCCCAAGTGATATGGATGTAGATGAAAATGGTTGCAAAGTTAAGCACGCCACTTCTATTGACGAAGAAATGGATCAAGAGAATGGGGCAATAAACGATGAAGTAGAAACTGCTACAGAAGAGGAGAATGAAGAACCTGCGACCGAAGAAGGGAAAAAGAATGAAGAGGATCTTATAGTGGAACAAAAAACTAATAAAGTAATGCATTTTGGAGCGGATTTTGATGATGAAGAAAATCTAAGTGAAGAAGAAGAAGAAGAAGAAAGGGCTAGTGGAGGGGGCACAGGGATGATTTTCATGTGCAATTCGAAGACTAAGCAGGATTGTCTCCATTACAAGGTGCTTGGGCTGCCTGCAAACAAGAGAGAGATTGTACAAAAAGTATACAAAGGGATGAGACTCTTTATGTTCGATGTGGATCTCAGAGTGATGTATGGAATCTACAAAGCTGCTGAACCTGGGGGTTTCAATATTGAACCCATGGCTTTCAATTCTGGTTTTCCATCTCAGGTTAGCATAAGCTTTGTCCCATGTATGTTTGTGCATACTTGATTTGAGGTTTAAAAGTTTTCTCCTTTATTTTGTGCTTTCCGTGACTATCCATATTTGTTTCCCACATAAGAGAACTCATCAAAAATTATTTCTGTAACTAATTCGAGGATTAGTTAGTCTGCCAGGGTGGTCAGGTCTGATTAAGGGCATAAAGGATTTGCTATCAAGTGTCATCCTAAATCCTAATATGCATATTGCTTATCTTGAACGAAAGTTGGTAATAGTTTTATTCAAGTGACAAGACTTGAAAAATTTTATATGAAGTAGAATCTTTTATGTTATTCTATAGAAGTAAAATTTGTATACACTGCCGGTGTACAAATTGAAAGTTGCCAATCGTTTTATTCAAGTGATAAGACTGGAGAAATTTTATATGAAATAGAATCTTTTATGTTATCCTGTAGAAGTAAAATTTTTATACACTGTTGGTGTACAAATTGGTGTATAAACAGTGTTGTAGATGCATACCACATATGTATTATGCATATGGGACCACCAAATAACTACCCAACACAGTGTTGTAGATGCATGCCACATATCTAAGGGAAACGTTTAGAATCTCAAAATCCCAATGTTTCCATGAAAACCTCAGAAGCTCATTGAAATGGTCCAGGACACTGGAAAAGTTTAATTTTCATCATTATCACTATTACTTTAGCTAGGTGTGGAAAAGTGTAGTATTATATACTTCGGATGTTTACAGTTCTATAATGCAAACCATTTTCCTTCTTACTTATAAAAAGTTGGTCGGTGTATGTGTTAGCATTAAAAGTACATTAAATAGGTCTTTTTGGATTATAGATTAGCATTAGAAGTGAATTGACTTACACAGCAGTCGGATTAGAAATTCATTTCTATTTTTGCCTGAATTTTTTTGTTGTAGTGATAGTGAATGGAAGAATAATCTCCTAAGATCCATGGAGAATTTTTATTTTTTGAAAATAATAAATCTTGTGTAACTGTAGGTTCGATTTGCTGTTGTAAAAGATTGTGCCTCCTTAACAGAGGAGAAGTTCAGAGTGGCCATTAAAGATAACTACTACAGGAAAAATAAGTTCAACTTTCAACTTACCTCGGAGCAGGTCTATTCTTATGTGCTTTTTGTTTGATGAAAATGGTAATATCAAATTTGTTTTGCTTGGCTTCCATTTGTTCCTTACCTCAGGGTAATTTTGGGACTTCTCGTCAGGTGAATAAACTATCTAAGCTTTTCATTGCTGCAACCAGAGGCCCTGTTTTGAGTATGAAAGGTGATGATGTAGCTAACGCTTCTCAAAGCAAGGCAACTTTGCTCAATCCAGTGGATCTTAATGCCGAAGGAAATTGTGTTCAGGCGGCAAATCCAATTGAATTAGCAATTAATGAAGAAAAGGACGGAAAAATGGGTATAGAAGAGAAGAATGAGAGAACTGCTATTGAAGTAGAGAAAAAGGATGAAGGGGATTTTATGGTAGAATGCGAAACTAATGAACCCTTGTCTTTGCAAGAAGATTGCAAGGATGGAGAAAGTTCAGGCGAAGAGGAAGAAGAAGAGGAGGTGGTTGTTGGAGTTAATTCTGAGGAAAAAGTTGGAAAGAAGAGGAAACGGCGGAGAAATGGAAAGATTTTGGAAAGGGCTGGTAACACGGGGATGATTTTCATGTGCAATTCAAAGACAAAGCAAGATTGTCTCCATTACAAGGTCCTCGGGCTACCAGCAAACAAGAGAGAGATTGTACAAAAAATACACAAAGGGATGAAGCTCTTTATGTTCGATGTTGATCTGAGAGTGATGTATGGGATTTACAAAGCTGCTGGACCCGGGGGTTATAATATTGAACCTAGAGCTTTCAACTCCAGTTTTCCATCTCAGGTTTGTCCGAGTTGGTACTGTGCTTTTACTACATACTTGATTTGAAATATAAAGGCCTTCTCCTCTTTGTCAAATTAATTTGCGCTCTCTATCCGTCTTTCTTTCTTATTTAAGAATTAGTCAGAAAGAGTGGTTTAGATCTCTGGTCAAGCGTATGTAGAAATTGAAACTTCAGCGTCTTACTTTTTGAAATTGGAATAGAATAAAATTTTGTGTGTTTAACTGCTTTACATATCTTAAAAAGATGTGGGGAATTAGTTTCTTCCTCTCTAAAATTGCAGGTTCAATTTACCTTTTTGAAGGATTGCTTGCCGTTAAGGGAGGAGTTTTTTCAAGTGGCCATTAATGATAACTACTAGTCTACTACACGAATGGGAATTTTAATTGTCAACTCACCTCAGAACAGGTTATTTTTGTTTACTCTTATTAATTTTTAAAGTTGTTTTCCTATTAGTTTTAAATTATGGAACGAAATATTTTCAGGTCAAGAATTTGTGTAAACTTTTCTCCTCTGCCAGCAAAGGCGGAGACAAAATCACGCAACAGAATCTGGATACTCGATATCCCAGTTCCAGTATACATGGAGGAGGCTCGTACATACAGAAGGTGGTAGTAGAAAGGACTCAACTTCCACCGCGAGCTCAAACCTCAATGCATGTTTCTTATGGAAATGCCAATGTCTACAGGGGTGGCCCACATTTCTGGCCTCATGGCCAGAGACGAGGTCGCTCTAGGTATGGTCCCTCACGTCGTTAGATTTAATCATTGGTGGTTATCCCTAAGTTTGTCATATTCTTGTTTTAAATGCTGACTTTTGAAGTCACATTTTCATTTCAGGTTTTGTTAGTTTCCAAACAAGCGTAGCACTTCTCTTGAGAAGCCTACTTGTGGATAATTTTGGGTATTTTTTTGATTGTTAATTTAAACTTTCTTCTTTCATAAATACAAACCTCTGAACTTTTAACATCGTCAGATTAAAACATTCTGAATTCATTCGGGTTATGCAGCCTATAGGCTTTATATTACAATATATGCTTTTCAGGGCTTTGATCTGAAAGTTGTCTGTTGAGGTGGTACATACAGACACATGTAGAGGGGGCCTTATGGGAGCGGCTTCAATAAATTTTCAACCGCCAGCAGCTCCAATAAATTTTCAACCGTCATATCTAACAAAAATAGATATGGTCCAATGGCATAGATGAAAAAGGACAATTTCTTATAAAAAGGGCCAACCGGCGTCGTTTTGTTCATAATTTATCAACTAGGGCTGTAACGATTAAAAGATCAATGAGGCTCTGTCAATGGGCGCAAGGATGGCTATAGTAAATTTTTGCAAAGTTTGAGCATGAAGAAAATTTGTGGACAGATTGTTTATCGATGAAGAAGATTATGGGTTTTCAGACGTTTTTGATAAGAAGTTTAAAAATAGATGTTCACGAATCTTATTGATATATTTTCAACTGGTTTGGTTTCCCATCGTAGCTAATTTTAGCATGTATTTAGTTACCTAGTGGGTACATCATTCATTTCTTTTTCACTGTTGGTGAATAATTATTTATTTTTTTCTCACTGTAGGACAGGTATATCATTCTTTAGAGCTTGTTAAATGGGAATATGATCTGTCTACTTCTGAATTGTTCTACCTGCAACTGAGCACAATGTTTTTAATCTAAGCTTTTAAAAAGAAAACTAGTAATAGTCTACCCATCAGATACATTTAATTGATGGACAACCTTCATGGTGTAATCTAAATCAGACCACGCCGAATTAAAATAATGGCAAAGATATTCTCAACTCTATTTATTAACAAGGGAAACTGAATCACAAGGCATATTTTTCATTATCATCAGTTTTCGGGGAGGTTTTTTACTAAACTGCCCGATTCAGCATACAACCTAAATGAACTGTTCTTCCCTTTCACGATAAATTGTAGCGACAGTGCGTTGTTACTCATTTACTAATTTAATTTTACACAACAATGCACGAGCCAAGGATCTACGAAGGCTTAAACAACTGAGCGCATCTTTAAACAAACAACCCGAAAGAAGCACAGCCAGAAAGGAAAGCCAGGACATTTACCAGTGCAGTGCTTACATTCTCTTTCCCTTTTCAGGACACAACAAAAAGAGATGGTAACACATAATTAAACACTTCAGCGTCAAAATTGACATTACATAATAATTTGCTTCATGTGCGGGGCAACTGGTTTATTACACATACGGTGCGTTAGTTTACAATCTGCAAAAATAATTAAATGGAAAGAGATATCATGTTTGGGACAGTTGTAGATTACATGAAGTGGAATCATTATTCCGTTCAATATACAACAGTTGTAACTGCATTTGAGCAAATTGAGTTTGGAACCCAAAAAAGAATCAAGACATTGAGTCCTGTTTTCCTGTTACTCTTACCTTCGAGGCATGAAAATCTCAGAGACCCGAAACATCAAACAGTTAAAAGCTTTTACATATTCTCTCACACAAATTAATGAGGGTGATTCCTATGAACTATAACCAAATGAATAACCAGACCAATTAATTCGACAATACCACAGGTAAAAATAAAACTATTTCTTAGCACTTTATTTTTTTTTTTTTAGTATGTGTTGTGTTATTTAACTAGTAGCTCCTTATACATACTTTAAGAAGTTAAAAAACCATAAGAAAAAATAAGGAGGTGCACTAATGTTACCTGCCTTTCCGCAAAGACCAAGTATTTTAAAGGTTCTCTAATTCTTGTCAACAATGGTAAAATTAAAAAACCATAAGAAAAATTCACGTCAACAACCCAAAGTAACGTCTTATTTTGTTCTATTTAGCCAACCCCAATTTATTGGGATTTTCAAGATTTAAATGATGATGATAATGAATGATGCGACTTCCATTTCATCTCTGCAGATGAGATTCAAAGAATTTACATCAAAAAATTGGATCCTATCCGAACAAACAATAGGATAATGTAACTGGTTGAGAGACGATCCTAATGCAACTGAAATTATTCAATTTTGTTTGGAAAATAACCCACAACTGTCATAGAGAAGACTTCTCTAATGGAAGCAAAATAGAGATATGATGCCAAATCCTTTAGAGCAGATGTGCATGGAGGACACAAGGCATCTATTCCGGAGCACAATATAGATTGCATGTCGAAAAAGTAATGCTCATTCTCTCCCTTGTATTATGATTTGGCTTGCTTTAGCAAGTTCTCGTCATCACAAAAGAATATGGATTGGTCTTCAATCTCTGAAACGCACACTATTTAGCAATGAATAGAGCAAACTAATCAAGCTTCCTAAGCAAAATATTCTTCTTCTTTTGAAGTGAAGGTTCAAAGGAACAATCTAAATTCACCATGAATATTATCAACTCATAATATTACACAGAAACAATAAATTTCTATATCCAACCACCAATAAGTTAAAAATTTGAAGGTAAACTAGTTCCAGTAATAGAAGGTAACAAATACTCCAAAATACAAAGGTCATAAAATGATGCCCAAATAAGAAAGCATATGGACTTGGCTATCAATGGAAAGCAAAGGAATTGAAGGGAAGGTAGAGACAAAACCAGTCACTAAGCAATGATCGAGGAAAAGATTCAGCAATGCATATGTATATGTAAGACACTCGGAGTTAGCCATGCAAAGCAAGGTTCATCACCCAACAAAAAACCATACATCCAAATACAGATGCAAACAACATCTTCAAGCAAACATAACTGTAGCTATGAACATAAGCAAATGAAGTGAAGAAACAATATTTAATTCTAATGTAAATGTAAGTTGTACTTACAATCGAAAAACCCCTAATACAATGGTAGAAGACCACTTCCCGTAACAGAATAGCACAATGAAAACCTGACCCTAACTTGAAACATAAGAGATTCAGCAATAAAAAGTAACACAAATCAGTACTAGACAAAAACATCAGTAACATAACAGACATAACCATAATCTAATTTCTTCAACCAAACAACCAGCTCCACACAAACACAAACAAGTCAGGGTTTCTTCCAAGATTAGCTACACTAGACCAAGCCTATGAGGCTTATTGGGATGAACAAAACCAAATCAATAAATGGACCAATTAAATTAGTAGTATCCATGTAAATCCAACAGAGCTGGAGCAGTTCCCTGTAAGTATTCCAAAATGTTAAAAACTCAAAAGCACAAAATGTTACCTACCTTTCATCAAGCACGTTACTTGTCCACACAGAAACAAAAGAACAGAATTGATATAACAAGATCAGAGGTAATAATTAATGCTTCTAATATTACCAAATTTGCTGAGCAAAAACATACACCAATTCTGTCACAGCAAATGCATCTACTACAAAAAAGGCACATAAGGCTTCTATATGACCATATCTAAAGCAAGTAAAGACAACATGTCAAAGACAGTGTTCAATCTTACTCTTGTTCAATTGATTCAACGATTTAAAGTGATCCTCAAATCATAGTCTCAATTTCTGAAATGAACATTGTTTAACAACGGGAGAATTTTATTTGTTTTGACTAACATAGCTTCTATTTCAGATACGTATTTGTTCTACACACTTTCAGCCATCTTGCTTCAACCTTGAAGTTTATTAACATAGAGAATCTAGCCAAATAGACATAATAAGTTACTAAGGTTATATATTAATTAATTAAATCACCAAAAGGAGATACTTCTAACATGAACTGCTCAGCCAAAGGAGGTAAACCATCCCCCCAATATAAAGATTATACAAACAGCCTCGATAAAAACCCCAACATTCACATAAGAAGATGAATTTGGCTTTCAGAATAAGGCAAAGGATTGGTGAAAATACAGCAGTTGCTACACAGTGACAAAGGACTGGCCTCAGCAGTGAAAGGTAAGGTTCATAGGAACCCACTAAGAGTAGCCTAGTGGGCCAGAATACAATATCATGAATGGGAGGTCATGAGTTCAAATTCCCCTTCCCCCTTCAACTTTAAAAAAAAAAGGTTCATAGGACCATGCAACCCTAGTTTTCCCCCCAATCAATTCAAAAGCCAGTGAATTCAAACCATTTCATAAGTTCCAGATCCAAGCAAATACACAAAATATAAGAATATATGCAAATGAATAACAGAAAGAATTAAGCAGAGCAGCTTTCATTCCATATTAAGCCAGAAACAGTAGTTACAACTTCTAACTCTATCTTGAAAACCAGAGCAACACAAACATCATAAACTGACACCCTACCTAACAGTAGATGATCTAAGAACTAGTAAATTTAGTCACGGCCTTGGTGCCCTCAGAGACAGCATGCTTTGCCAATTCACCAGGGAGGACAAGGCGGACAGCAGTCTGGATCTCCCGGGACGTAATTGTTGGCTTCTTGTTGTAGCGGGCC
>MKEJ01085096.1:0-12892 GCA_001753735.1 Embelia ribes | reverse complement strand
ATTATTATAATAATAATTATTATTATTATTTTAATGAGAAGCATAGTATAGAAGAGCAAACACTTCAAAGGGGTAAAACCCAACAATGAGAAATTATCAAAATTGCGTAATCTATTGATTTTACGGGACACAGTCTGTTAACCATGTCAACTAGGATGACAGATCTATAAGAAGCAACAAGTCACCAAATTGGGTGTGTATCCGAGTTGGATTCTTTGGGGTTACGAATTCGGCGGTTCATGGCAAGACACGGCACATGGCGTGTCCATANNAGTACTTTGTCAATTTGTAAAACTTAGAAGAGTAGGGATGTTTATATAACGTTAAACTTGTTAGAACTTAAAACATACCCCAACTCTTATTAGTTTGTTTAGTTGAGTATGAATTTATAATGTGATGAAGTTGCTTTGTTTCTATTTTGTTAAGAGCATTCCCAACATCTCTATTTTTTAGTAGCTAAATTTGGGTACTAAGCTATAGAGACCCATTAAATTGTAAATCTCCGCATCAGAGTAGCTATTTTCGGTCTCTAAAAAATAAAATACTCGTATTAATTCAAAACTTATAAAATGTGAATCATGATAAAGTTGAAAACCCTAGAAATTGGGAGTAATTCCTATTATATAAATTGAAAACCCTAAAACTGAAATTGAAAAATTGTTGATGATTATAATGAGTTGAAAACCCTAAAAATTGGGAGATTTTTCTAATATTAAATTGGTGAAAATCAAAGCTGAAATTAAAAATTGTGGATGATTATTGAATGAAATTAAAAACCGTGGATATGAGGCGGGGGAGGCGGGGGTGGCTCTCAAAGGAGGCGGGGGAGGAGTAGAACGTGACGGCTTTAAAGCTTAAAAGAAAGGACTGAAATGACTTCGAAGCCGTGGGTGGAGTTGAGGGGGCGGAGTAAGTGACTTTGAAGTTGTAGGCGAGGGATTGAAGCAAAGGTGATTTACAGTTTGAGGTGAAGAGAGAGGAGAGTGAGAAAAATAGAAGAGAAAAGTGATAAGTCTGGGTTTTGTCTTCTCTGTGTACCGTTAATAATAAATTATAAAAAATTGTAGCCACCTTGCTACAGTAATGAAATTCGGCAGTCAAACTTAGTGACCAAAACCTCCGGGTCACTAAATTTAGCTACATCACTATAGCAATAGCTACACTGCTGTGTGGGTTATTTTGTGCCTGAGTAGCTAAATGGGTCTCTAAATTCATATTGAGACCCATATAGCTACTTTGTTGGGATTGCTGTAAGAATTCAAAGTCGGTGCTATATATGCTTTGGCCCATTGGTAGTACATACCTAAGTCAAATTTTTTGGTTGATTTCTACTAATATATAATTAATAAAAATTATTCTGAAGAAATAAATAAATTTCGAATCCCGCCACATCTACATATGGCATTTTTAAAAAGCTGCGAATCCATGTTCGCACCCACTTCCGAATCCGCACTTGCATCTGAGTCTCCGCGTTTTAGTGACAGAACCATAGAAATCAAAGCTTCTATACCATCAAAAGCTCTAAATTTCTGTCCAATACACCACAGGACATAAGATGGAACTAAATCCCAAGCCGGACACACAGACACCCTTCGAACAAAACAAGTAGTCCAAAACCTAGAAGGCACGACCTGGTGAGTTGGATAACTTACCAAATTATAAGTCTCTCATTGTTTTTGTGTTGATCTTTAATTTTCTAATTGAACATTGCAAATTGTTCGAGAGAGCTTTTACTGTGTCCTTCCGGCCATCTTTGTGAAGGAAAAATATATAATGGAACCAAGGGAAAAAAAGAATTGATCCTATGAATCTGCTTATATATATTGGCGCCATCTTTGTGAAGGAAAATATATAACAGAACAAAGGGACAAAAAGAATTGATCCTATAAATCTGCTTAAATATATTGGCATGGAATAGCATATTATTGGGATAAAAAATAGAGAGGGGTAAGAAATTTAATACCACAAGAAATATGTAAAAGGTTATTTCCATCTGTAATGCCATGCATGAAAATTAAACTTGGATTTATGGACTCTAGTCTACTTTTTATTTGCTTTCTTTTTGCCACTAAACAGTCTCTTCCCTGTTATAAATTTCTAAAATTTTCAATATGAACTTAGTATGGTCAAATGATGTAATCTTTTCCTCCCCCACCCCCCAAACACAACCCCACCCCCACCCCGCGCGCGCTGATAAACAATGATGTTATCTGGTAAACTACAGCATTTATGGAAATTCATTTCCATGTTTTGCATGTCTCTTGACCTTCCTATTGGCATTTATTTCTGATCTTGGGGTGATTTTGATATTTCTTTAGATGAACTGTCTGACCAAAAGATGGAGGTGCAACAGGCGGAGGAAGGGTTTCGTGGTACACTTTTGAGTTCAACTGTATCAACACAAGTTGTGTAGGATGAGATTTCGGTTAAACATTTTGTGGTGCTGTTCATAGGGAAGAAAGCAGATGGTTCGATTTAGTTTTGGAGGTAAGAATTTAAAAGCATTTTGTGATACCTTGTTCTTTTAGTGTGCTCTTTTTTGGGTCTGTTAGAATTTGGAAAGAAGTTTAAATGAATAACTATGCCTATGCATGTGTTATTTTACCCAATCGTAGTTGTTTTTTGTGAATTCAAAACACGTTCTCAATAGTTCTATCTTAAATAGTCTGAATCCTTGTGGTTTTCAAATTATAGCATTTATTAGCATCTTAAAAGTTCACTTAGTTTTATATACATGACCTTTTGATATCCTATTGTGTTACTTTAGTTATACTTGACCTCTCAAGTTTTAGATTTTGAGGCCTATTGTGGATAGCCTCTGTAGTGTCCATAGGTTCTCTGACATATACATGTTGAGTTTATTTAGTTTTTGTTTTAGAACTGGCACATGAAGAAGCTTGCAACTTTGATATATTAGATAGATGTACATGAAATTTTGGTGCATATTATGATGGGTTCAAATGGTCAAATAACTGACTAGCTTTATAAAGAATTTATCCTTAACTCAGATATTTAAAATTGCATTCGATAAACAAGAAAAACCAAGTTAGTTTACATTGTATCTACTTGCCTGCACGAAAATTCTTAATGCACTCACTGTCATTTGATTACTGGATTATGTTTGTTTCACAACTTCTCTTGCCAGCATTATTACCAAATAAAAGGTTGGTAAGATATTGCATGTAGAACATGGGAACACTCCAAAACATGTTAAACTACAATAGGATGATCTGAAAACTCCCTCCTAGTTTCAAATTAGAAAAATGGATTATCAGCTAAAGTGAGAATTAGGATATTATCTAATTCCTGTTTTTATTTTGTTCTACCCGTGATAATTGTCGTCCGTTCTATTTCTTTTGTGAATAAGCGGAAACACTGACATGTATTTCATGGCTGTTCACTTTCAGCAATCATTGTAGATAAGGTTTGGTGCATTGCTCCTGTTATGCCACTCTACTTAATTTTTTGGGGAAGAGAAATCTATGTGATGTTTTGTAAGGCGTGAGGATACGCAAATTTTGGTTGTTACCTAGATCGTGGTATAGCGTATGATTCTCATATTGTTGAACTTTCTTCTATAATTTTCCTTCCCTTGGTGCCTCTCCTCCTTTATGTATGGCTAGGATATGTACATGCATGTAGCTCATATCCTAGCCTGTCCGACAGTTTTTGAGCCAGTATCCTAATGTATCCTTGTTACTGTACATTGCTCAAGCCTTCTATGCGAAGTGTGCATTGTGTTTGTGAAAAAGTCCATTGAGATTCGATTTCTTTCTCCATCACTCTGTATATTTAATTTATTTTGTGTGTGATATTTCTACATTAAGTGTGAAAAGTTTCCAGCTTCAAATCATACTGATGTTTTCTCCATTGTGGTGTTGGAAACAACTTTTTGGGAATAAAATCAGGAATATTGTTGAATGTTCTAGTGAAGGGTCAAGTTTCTATGCACCATCTGTGTATGAATTGGTACAAACATGGTATTGTAGATGCATGACATATTGTACATGAGGTCCACCATGTAAACACCAAACATGTTTGTGTCGTGCATCTAACTTTAATCTTTGATGGTATGATCTGATTACAGTTTGTAGTTTAGCAACTGATTTGCTGGGTTTTCAAAAATAATTTTTAGAGAATAGTGCCCAAAAGTTTTTGGTGCATGTTTTAGAACTTCTGGTACAAAATGTTTGTTGGTAAACATCACATTTTGTTTCTCTTTTGCTAACTTCTATCTTAGTCTTGGCATCCTAGGTTTTAAAACCTCTAGATCAAAACAGTTTACCAATCAAATTTTAAGATGGCAAAAACAGTAACTTCTTGTGGTCATAGTCGTGATGCTAAACAAGACCAAGAAAGTGCAATAAGAAGAGAGTAGTTCGATTCTCCTTGTCTGAGCTGCTCATGTGGACATCCATGAACTAACATGCCAGCCGACAAAACCGTAATATGCCAAGAGTTTCCAAAATGACTTCAACAACTTTGCCTCTAAGACCTAATTTCTGGTAAATTGAATTACTGTCCACTTCGGGAAGGATTCAGGATTTAGGTCCAGGGGAGCTGAAATTTTCATACAAGTGTGCAATAATATTGTTCACAAATAGTTTGAAGGAATTGATACAAAGATACTAATGGTAAAATATCACTTCAGATTTTCAGAATTGAAACAAAGTTTCTTAGTAATTGGAACATGTCTTTGGATGATATATATTCTATATCTTTAAACATGATTTATTAGTCAGTGATCAGTTTTCTTTAATTCTTTTCACAAATATTTCAGGAAAATATTAAAAAAAAAAAAAACGAACTTAGTTGATATCAGTCTACTCTAGTTTCATAACAAATACAGAAAAAAATGGAAGAATCTGTTCGGGTAAATGATCTTATTAAATAATTCTATCTCTAGTTCATAATGGAAAAACGCAAAAATAGCATCAGGCTCCAACAAAACAATGTACAAAATACTTCGATTCCAGGAAAAGAAAAAAAAAAAAAAAAATCAAATATATTGGTATACCTATTCTATTTTGTTGGGGGAAAAGTTTTTTTTTTAACAGAGAAATTTTGAATAGTAATTCTCCCATTGGAAAAAGTTACTGTAGCATTTATAGAAAATTTTATGGATAGACTGGCTCTCCCCCAATTTCTCATTTGGAATATTAGAGGGGAGAAATCCTCCCTTTAGAAACACTGCTGTGAATGCTCGTACAAAGTTGGATTGTTTCTATTCTACTGGACAAATTGTCCCAGCTCCATTGTCATTTTCACCAGCAATGATGGTTGAGAACTTGAGACTTGGGATTAGGTTCTTCAAGTTTAAATTCCTATTGCAGTGTTCTAGGTTCAACTTAAAGTAGCTTTCCTTGTGCCCCACATGTCCTCAACTGCGGACAAATAATTTCGGCAAACAAATTTAAGCTTGTTATCAGTATTTCCATCTGAAGGACTTAGCGAAATGGCGATGCAGAGATATGACATGCTAATATTGGCATTGGGCACTTTCAGGTTCTTATATGGTGACCAAGCTCGCTTTTTTGGTGATGAGATTCGTTTGGATTTGAAACACGCCAAGATGGGCACGGTTGCTATGGCTAGTGCTGGAGAGGACCTTAATGCTTCTCAGGTATCTGTGTCATTGTAATTTTTGTTGGCTTACCATTTCACAAGTTATATGGCTTTATTAAAATTTAGCCCAATTCTCTTGAGCATGTCGATTCACTTATATTCTCATAAATTATTCTCTTCCGTATTGGGGTTGCATTTTATTTCATAGTTTCTGTTTTCAAGTGTACATCAATTTGTTGTCTTTCAGGAAAAAAAAAAGTGAACATCAGTCTGTTGATTGAATTCATTTATTCAACTAGTAATTTTTTCCTTTAGTTTTGAAGTTCTTACTCAATACTTTGATTTGCGTTTATATGCAGTTGGAGTGAGATTTAGTCTTTGGATATATCACATAATTGAGCTAACAAGAGGTCTTTTTTTTATTCCAGTTTTATCTCACACTAAGGGATGATCTTGACTATCTCGATGGCAAGCACACGGTGAGTTCCATAATTCAATATGCTACTCTCACATGGTTTCTTTTGATTGCTTGTTTTCTCAGTTAGCAAGTAACTAATAGAGTTTGACTTAAGTATTGTGTACGAATTAGTAGATTGCTCTTTTCATTGAATGTCTAGTTCGTTTTGTTCTTCCATGGACCAAATTTCATTCTGCATTGGAAATAGGAACTATGTGCTTATTTCATATATCTCCTCCAGAATCTACTAAAATATTTTGATGAGAGTTTGATTTCACATGTCTTAGCTTTATGTTTTTTTGACATATCCTATCAGTTCCTCCAAGCTGATCATTTCTTTTTGGGAAGGATGTTTTTCTTTCTGTGACATCATATGTCTGTAAATGCGGAAAACCTTAGTAAGTACTCTTTGCAGGTCTTTGGGGAGATTGCGGAGGGGCTGGAAACCCTGCAGAGAATAAATGACGCTTATTGTGATGAGAAGAACAGGCCATACAAAAATATCAGGTTCATTATTATATCCTTTTGAGTATTAGATAGATATTTAATTACTTTACTGTTTCCAGGATGGTGTCATATTTGAACTGATTTCTGATAGATGTGTTACTTTTAACAGAATCAAGCATACTTACACTCTTGATGATCCTTTTGATGACCCCCAGCAGTTAACTGAGTTGATTCCAGATGCTTCTCCTGAAGGAAAACCTGCAGCTGAGGTATATATGAAGCAGAATCCATTTAATTACTTTAACTTTCTAGGTTGTTGGAAACTAAATGAAGAAATTTTTTGGTGTCATTTCTCATTGATATATAATGTTACCGAATTCTTGTATGGAGGGCAAAGTTCCATAAACCATAGTCTACCACCTATTGTAGTTTTGTTCTTCAATATCCTTAGCATTACCTCAATGTGATATCAGTTTTTCAAGCTGATTGGCTTTCACATGCTCTAATTAGCTCCATTGAAGGGTTACCTTTTTCTGGATTTCGGAATCTCTGAGTCTGGCATGATCTTTTACATTCTTGAACATACATTTCATGCTAATCCGGGGTGTGTTTGTGTATTTTGTGTATTCACTTTAGTATAATGTTACAAATATACCATTGGATGTAATTTATTAAGGAACATCGGTTTTAGTTATGGTGCCCGTTTACAGCCTTTATCAATGGTGTTGCGTAGGATTTCTTTTTCTTGCTTGAGAGATTTTATTCAAGGAATCCCTTGTGTCCTTTCTGGTTCATTATGATGATGGAGGTTGGAGTTCTTAAATTTTGTTGCCTTGTTATGTTTAGTTAGTAGTCATCAGTCATCAGGATTTGGCAGGTTTACCTTTGCTATTCATTCCCTGTTTCTTCTATGCATTTGCTTCTTTTAGGGAATGGAGAGGCTTCATAATTATTTGTTAGTTTTAGTTTGGCTGGATGTTGGCCACAGAGCACCAGTATTTCTTTTGTTCCCTTTGAAAGGAAGGCATAGAGCTCTTGAGGGAGTTGAAACTTCTTTAGAGTGATTTTGGCCATCGAGACATGAATGTGGCATTTTCTTATTTCACTATTTTGCAGATTTTTTTGGGAGATTTATGCAGCTATTTGTACATTTAGTTGGTTGGATGGGATTTTTTTTTTTTCCGGGTATAATGCACTTTTGGATAAGCTTTCTTTGTTGAAGCTCTTTTTTTGAAGCTCCCTTATTTCATATTCTGTACCAACACAAGAATGGTTATCTGCTGGCAGATCCCATTCTAAACTTGACTAGCCAGAGTCTGTTCCAACTTGCTCTAGCCCCAAGTCCTTACTGACAATAGATTAACTTGTAGTTCAGATTTGACTCTTTGTTGCCTTCATTTCTTTCAACAAATTTGACTTCTCGAAAGGAGAAAATAAAATCTTATGCGTCGGAGCTGACATACATGAGATGGATCAAAGAAATAGCTGTTCTCTGGAACCCTAGCATGAGAACATTTTCATTTCCCAAACCTTGGTCGATTCCAAGATGACAATCTATATTTATTTGGAATAGTTTTTTTAGGCTCATGAATAACCATGTTAATATATGGTGCTCAGGTTGAAAATGATGTTCGACTTGAAGATGACTGGGTACCCATGGATGAGCAGTTGGGTGAATCACAGCTGGAAGAAGTTCTTCGTCAAAAGGCTGCACATTCTAGGGCCGTAGTGCTTGAGAGTGTAAGTATTTCATGTGCTATAGTAAGGTTTTACTGAGTTACTCGATATGTGTGTTTTTTTGGACACTTTATTAAAGTCAATGTTCTTTTGCTATCTCAGATAGGAGACATTCCGGATGCTGAGATAAAACCTCCAGATAATGTGCTGTTTGTTTGCAAATTGAATCCAGTAACTGAAGTAAGAGATTGTCATCACCTTATCTGTCTGGCTATAATCTCAAAGTTGCAACTGCATCTCATAGGCTGTTTCTTGTTGCGGTTTGTGTGAACTTAAGATCTTGTATTTTCCTTCTTGGTTTTGTTTGTTCCTCCATGCAGGATGATGATCTGAATACTATCTTTTCACGTTTTGGAACTGTGACATCGTAATTTCTAGATCCTTGGGTCTTTGTTTCCATCATGTTTGCATGGCACTGAATTTATTACTAACAAAAGTAATGTCATCAGTGCTGAGATAATCCGGGATTTCAAGACTGGTGACAGCTTATGCTATGCTTTTATTGGTGAGTAATGGATATGAATTGTTACTATATACATTTCAACTTGTTCGCTGCCACTCCTTTACCATCCATATTCTTGTCTAGAAAGACCGTTAATCTTTTTTTGGTATGGGTATGTGAAAAGAATAATAATATGCATGCATACTAATGTACACATACTTTGCATGTACAAGATCATATCTGTTGATTGTTAGATCTTGGGGATTGCTCCTATATTTATGAAGGATATTAACGTTCATGATTTTGCCACCCAAGTGTACATACAATGTATGTATGGATTAGTATGTATGTATATCATTACTCGTGTGAAAATGGTCCCTTCACTGTGTTTTGGAAACTTAAATTAAATTTTCCACCACTGTTTACTGGTTTTAATTAGTAAATGTTTAGATATAAGTACATAACGTGCTTTTAATTGAGCATCATTTACTTTTATGGTGACGGCTTGCTATGTGTACTAATCAACCCATATATAATCATGTAACCTGTTTCTGTTTTTCAATTTATTTTATTTTCTTTTATTTCCCCAGAGTTTGAGAGTAAAGAGGCTTGTGAACAGGCATATTTCAAGGTAAACTAAAAGACTGGATACCTTTTTCTTTTAAGTTCAAATTCAAGTTTTAGATTTACTTTTATCTTGCTCGTCAGAATTAAATAGAGATCTATTATACTGTGCTTGTTGAGACTCTTACATTGCAGCTTTTTTGGGCTGAAAACAACCGAATAAAAAAAAAAGAAGCTGAATACGAAGCGCAGCAGCTTACGAGAAAGAAAAAAATTTGGGCTAAAAAGTTTAAGCCAAATGAACTCTTAATCTGTTTATAATAACTGATACTGGTTAAGATCACTTGATTTCTGAAATTCTTGGTGGCAGATGGATAATGCTTTAATTGATGATCGGAGGATACATGTGGATTTCAGTCAAAGTGTTGCCAAGTTGTGGTCGCAATACAGACGCAGAGATAGCAAAATGTCTAAAGGTTTGATTTTCCCTCCCTTTTTAACATCGTTCCGAGGGAAATAATATGTTAGTTTCCTTTGTCATAGAAAGTAATTTCAGGAATACATTTCATTATTATTACAAGCGGATATTAGTAATTTTGCTTTCACATCAAGTTCCATATTTATCAAAAAATTTCATTTCATATGCTCACCGTGGCCTTTTATTTAGGCAAGAAGTTATAATATTGTTGCATTTTGATGTAGGAAAAGGTTGTTTCAAATGTGGTTCTCCAGATCACATTGCTAAGGATTGTCCAGGGGATTCAAAGGTGAATCAACAAGCCTCAAAGTATATCTTAAAAGATGACAACAATCGGCGTGGTGGAGGCAATAACTCAAGGTCAGTATTATCTTGCAAAAACGAAAATGAGAACTAAATAATTACTCAAGGTCAGTGAATTTTTGGGCTTCTGCATTGCCCCCTCCCTCTCTCCCTTTTGTAATTCTTTTGGTAGACTCACTTGTTATAGACAATACACCAACTAATATTCTGTCTCTGTAAGAAATTGTGAAGTTTTGGCTGAATACTTTTTATGGAGGTTAGACGGCTTAAACTTAAAAGTTAGTTGACCCAAAAAATTATCACACCCTCTCCCATCTCATCTCTCTAATGTGGTGTAACATCTTGTTCGTTTAGGTACGAGATGGTATTTGATGAGGACACTGCCAAAAGTCCACGAGGAGAAAAACTAAGCAGAGATCGTGACCGAGAAGGTAATATTGAGAAACAAAGTGTGGAGTATCGTAGTAATGAAGAGAGTCGAGAACATGGAAAACGTGATAGGCATAGGCACCATGATCAGGGTAGAGATAGGGACCGTGATAGAAGACCAAGTCAAGCCAGCAGAAGCCGGAGGGACTTTGAAGACCGTGAAGAACGAAAGAATAGAGAGAAGTATGGGAAGAAAAATGGGCGTGGAGATGAGACCACAGAAAGAGATTACCGGGACTACAGAAAGAGAAGTACAGATAATGATGCCACAATGAACGAGAGAAATGTTGACGGGCATAAAAGTTCTAATGACGATAATGGTCAAGGGGACAAAAGAGACGAGTTGAGGTATAGAAGGATGAGAGCGGATATTGATAGCTATGAAAAAGGCAGGCGGGAGGAGAAAGATTATGGAAAGAGAAGCAGAGAAATAGACAAAGGTCATGATCGTGAGCACTATAACAGGCATCGAAGTGATGGAAAGAGATGAGATTGTGTGGGTTAAAATCTATGTTTTGAAGAGGTGAAATTAGATTTTACTTTATCTGTTTTCCTTTTTTCTCTCCCATGTACTGTAAGTTTTATCTGATGTACCAAGGAATGGCTTCATTTATTGGTTTGGGCAGAAATGTTGTCAGCTTCTCGAGTTTGTGTATTTTTAATTTGTTTTAAGTTTTGATATATTGTCGAAAGGATGTTGATTATTGTGAAATCTTTTGGCAAAAAGATGCGACGTCCTGATTTCCCTCCCTCTTTTCTTGGTTCCAATAAATTTTATTATACAAATTTCATAGGTATTTGAAACGTAGCAATTGTTGCAATTCCTGCCATTTCCGGAACTTGTCATATATTTCCGTTATGTCTTCAAGTGCAGATTGAAACATAGTAATTTGTAGTACCATTTTGTAAAACAGGCTATGAGTGAGAAATATTGAATATTCTCGAGCAGCCTTTAGACATTGGTGGAGTTGCTTTTGCTTTTATGAGTCGGCCTTGGTCCTACATTAAAAAATTCAATAACCATTTATCTAGTAATAATTCATGATCAGAGTTTGGATATGTGATTATGGGTAAGGTGTCTCTATCAGGTGAGAGCATATGAATCACTGCTTTTGTCTTTCCTACGTATCTTTTCTTAATTTTTGGTTTGGTTTGATGTGATGGGATGTGGTTTTGCTTCTAAGCAAAACATAATTTGCTGTTTCATTTGGAAGCTAAGCTGTAAGCCAACCACTGGCAAAACAACAAAACAACAATCACGATCAATGCTATCGTTACATGCACTTAGTAATGTAAGTATGTTACAGGCCTAGAGACGTATTAGGCTATATTTGGTACGAGAATGAGTAGATTCGTAAAGTTTAAAGATGGCTAGTATTTGTCATGGTGCACAAATATTTCAGTGCCTCCTTTTGTGCATTTGGCGGTATTTAATCTTGGTATTACTTTCATAGTTTACAGATTGTAAATTTTTCACAAGATCTGTCTAATTGTGCTCATTTTATGGTATTGTTGTTTGTACATGATGGCATTCATATTGAAACTATGTCCTAGTATACTCTATTAGGCTGGTATATCCTATTAGGAACACCAAACTATAGTACCATAACTATTCTGTGAAAATTGGGGCTAACTGTAATTTTCCCATGTCTTGCTAGTTATGTATACATTGTCCGATATACAAGGCTCAACCAGGGTTACCAAAAGTTTTAATTGCTCTGTTCTTGCTCTCACGAGCAAAGTTCACCATTCAGTGGCGGGGTGTTCATAGAAAAGAAGGCATTGCCAATGAGTGCAGAGAGAGAAAAAGCAACTCGGGCTTGGATGAAAGAGTAAAGTATTCTTACAAAAGCAGATTAAGTGACAGAAGAACGCCCCGAACTTTATCCTAGAGATATTTTGAATTTTGATACTCTCATGCCCCTGCATAGCACCGAGATCTCTTGGTCTACATTTCATCTAAGTTTCTCAAGCATGTGTACCTAAACCAAAATTAATAAAGGACCCTAAACCAAAATTAACAAAGGACCCACCCACTTGCCCAAATGTATCTTGTTCATACTCAACTATAGGAGATTATGACAGTTATATCTCACTTATTTGGGGCCAAACGTAAGTGGAACATATAAACTTGACCCGTTCTTTGTATCTGCAAAGGGGTCATCCTATGGCAAATGACGAAGATTGAGCGAAGTGTGTAAGAATGAGTATTTTTTGTCTTCAAATGGTTCATCCTAAACTAAATTAGAAAGACAAGTTTTTGTACCAATCACAAAAATATAGAAAAATAAAGAGTAATGATTTACGTACAAAAAAATCATATATAGAAACAACTATTTGATGAGATCTTGCACGTTAATGTTTTCATTAAAAACAGAATCAAATTCAAAATCTCACCACATAAATGTTAGTCCGATTTCAACACATGATTGATGCATGTATCATATGTTGAATTTTTCATGAATTTTAC
>MKEJ01085093.1:0-16086 GCA_001753735.1 Embelia ribes | reverse complement strand
CTTTATGAATCTTTCATGCATGATAAGAATTGTTTCGTTATCAAGTATACGAAACATATCGTATTGGTGGACTAGTATACTTATTTTAGATTCTTTAACTAGACTAGTCCCCTCGTGCATGGTTTCAAGTCTATCCCAAATTTCCTTAGCCATTTGACAGGAAGAGATTTTGTTGAACTCGTTTTAAGATAAAGCACAAATTAACGAGTTCATGGCTTTTCAATTTTAGGAGTAGAGCTTGCTTTCTGTATCATTCATATCTTCAATTTCAATGGTAGAATCATCTTTTTTTGGAAAAGTATACCCTCTTTTTATTTTTTTCCAATCCTCCATGTTTCTTAAGCATAGAAAAATTTGCATATATTTTTTTCAGTATGCGTAGTTTAAGCCATCAAATAGTGGAAGTTTGGAAATAGAGTTTCCCTCGTGAACAAAAGTGGCTATCATGTTTGCCATGGATTTTTACTCGAAAACGATTAAGTTTTTGTAAAGAGAAACTAGACTCAGATACTACTTGTTGTCCCTTAGGTAAACACAAGAGGGGGGTGAAATGTATTTGAAGATAAATTAAAAACTTTTTAATTAAAAATAACACTATAAAAATTTATACAATAATATTAACTACTATATTAAGAATAAAAGGGATATAAAAAGCAAAACCAATTTTATAGTGGTTCGACCAAAGATCAGTTGATCTTTTATGTTCACTCTCTCAATCGTTGCTTGAAGATCCTTTATCACCAAGATAACTTTACAACCAATCAGTTTCACAAGTGCTAATAACTTTATTTAAGATAACCCCTCAAATCAGAGTATACCCTCACAACTGGATAATGTAAAACCGAATTTGAAATGTATCTTTATACTCACACAATATTGAAGATGAAAATACTCGAGTATAAGATATTACAAGCTAAATATTGATAATAAAATTAAAGAACTTGAGTTTATTGTTGTTGCTTAGAGAGATGAAAGAGCTTGAAGAATAGATGAATTGGATTGTTGAAGAGCCCCTTCATGAATATTGGTCAAGCTTGGTTTATGTTATGGCAGCCATCGTCGAGACACGACAATGAAATTAACAATCTTCATTCTCTGATCATGACCGTGTGCGGTCAGTTCCTTGTCCATACTCGGACATGCGTCCGTAGGCTTTCATCTCTTTGTTCATGTGCAGAGACACCTTGTCTATGTGCGAACACCTTAGTCCGTGTACGGTTCAGATCTGTTTAGTTGTATGCTTGATTTTGATTCCTTCAACAATCAATAAACTTTATAAACAATATTGTGACATTAGTAATATAATCGGGTATTAATTAAATTAATTATTTTAGTTATCATCAAAATATATCGTATTAAAATATAGGGTCAACAGAACTTAATTTCACAAAAAGACATTATAGATTTTTCCTTGCATAAACATTTAGTAAAAATGTGTTACATTTGTAAAAGTACTTAATACCACATTATGATGGACAAAACTGAAAAATAAAAGGGATGACAAAAAGAGAATAATAGGCATGAATTTTAAATAGAAACTGAATTCAAAAATCATAAATCTTATATCAACTTTATTATACTAAAGTAGTTTTAAAATAAATGTGTAATATTAATAGGAAAAATTTTAAACTTAAAAAAAATGAAATCATGATATAAAAAATTAAATCAAGAAATGTTTCAACATGTACTGATTTCTCAATATTTAAAGTAGAACTTAATAAGTCAAAACTAAAAAATAAAGTAAAAATAATAAAATATGATTAATTAACTTAAGAATATTCAAAATAATATGTAGAATAGTAAAATAAATATATTTAAGATATATATTCAAATATGATACTGATGGAGTATTTTAAATTTTGTAAAGTAGCAAATGTATTATGATATTAAAGAACTAAATACGACAAAACTGAAAAATAAGATGCATAATAAAATATTATTAATAAATAAATAAATATGCAAATAATTTATACAACCATAAAATATATTGATTTTAGATAGAAAGTAAAATTCAAATCTCATAAAATCGATAGTACTAGAGTTTTAAGAATTAGTAAAGTATCAAATGTATTATGATAACAAAACTATAGCTATTCAAATTGCAATATAGACAAATCTAAAATATCACAAACTCTTAAAATTCAGATAAATAAAGTTACAGATAGGGAAAAATAATAGTACATTGAGTGCTTATAATAACAATACTGATACATAGTTATTTGAATTGCATGCATATCTTATATACTAAAGCAAATTAAAAATAAATGTACCAGAATGATACTATCAATTTTAAGAATTTAAACTTAAAATTTTTAACAACTTAATACCATATAAAAAAAGAGACAGAGAGAGAAAAGAGAATATATGAGCCAGACTTATATAGAAATGCTAAATTCAAATCTCATAAAATCAATAGTGATAGAATTCTCTATTTTATAATGCACTTAATGTATTATGATCAAAAGAACTAAAGAAATAAAATATAAACCACAATAAAAAAATATTAAAAATTATGAAGTCTTCAAACCCAAGGAAACAAAATTACATATAGGAAAAAGTGAAAGTATACTAAGTGGTTAATACCATGTAAAAAAAAAAAAGTACATTTGGCTATCATAGAAGAAGCTGAATTCAAATCTTAAACTAAAATTTATAACAACTTAATACCATGAAAACAAAACGAGTACATTTGGTAGAATTGTCATAAAAGCAACTTAATTTGAATTAAATCTTGTAAAGCACCACATGTGTTTGGATTAGAATAACTAAAATAAAAAATTCTAAAACACAATAAAAATATTAAATATTATAAACCATTCAAATTCAACGAAACAATATTATAAATAGAAAAAAAGTAAAACTTGATATGTTTAAAACATAAAATATAGATACATAGCAATTCAATTAGCTTCCATATCCAATCCTACTAAAATTATTTTAAAATAAACTATAAACTTATCTCCATATTTTATTTCCATCTAAAGATGAGTAATATTTTTTTTTAACTATTATGAGTAAAAAATAGTTTTGAGGGATATTAGAATAGATTAAGATGATTTTTATATTTTTTGGAAGAAAGTTTTGAAGATTATACTTAGTAACTTCCAAATATTCTATAACTTTTTCTAAAATCCATGCAATTATATTTTATAATTAAAAATCCTAAATTTCTAAACTTTATTTTTCATCACAATAGGATGAACAAACTTTTTATCTTTTTAAGCTTAGCAATAGAAAAAGTCATGGCTCTCATCAAAACTTGTCCAATCAGTTCTCTTTTCAGGATCCTCTGTAAGCTAAGGAGTGAAAATAGTAAATTCAATAAATAGAAAAAAAAAAGTTAATATAAACAAAATTTTAGAATAGATAGATAAATATAAATTGTGGATAGTGAAATTTGTAGAATATATGCAATAATATGCACATTTGGATGGGTTAGCATTGAGTATTTATATATAGGGATAATAATATGCATATTTGGACAAGTAAAAGTATTGAGTATTTATAAATAAGGATAAATAGGTATTATGATAATTGAGCATTATTTCAATAAATATATATTTATTCAATGGCTTGGTAAGATATTTAAGAGAAGTGCGAAAAATGTTAAGGAACGGAAGCGATTTTTTTCAAGGAGGTATTACTATCATACATTGAATGATCGAAATGAGCCATTCACGTTTCTTTAAATGTATGTTTCAATTATATTTGGATTTTTTTTTTCATTATGTTTTTATACAAATTTTTTTTTTCTTTCTATGAAAAAAAAAATACAAATAATGGGAACTAATTTACTTAAGGAAAAAACCACAAATAATAATAAGAAATTTTGACTTACCTGCTCCATAACGTATCGGTATTTTTATTTTTCTTATGTATTGATTTTTCATTTTTGCTTTGATTTTATTAATAAGTTGTGTTATGTTTTGATTGTTCAGTTCTTGTGATTTTTAATTATTAAAATGTATGTTTTTTTCTAGAATAAAAAATACAACCAATACAAAAAGATTAGAGAATAAGCAACATGATGAATTGTATTTACCGATTTAATTTTTAAGCAGATTAAACAGTAACACATCATTGATTTATCTATGATGAGTCTTAGTTATTGATTGCTTGAAATTGAAGTTGATAGAATATATAGTTTTGGGTTTTATAAATAAGGATTGGATGTATCTCTTATAAATAGAGTTCTATGTAATAACTATCATTTCCTACTTCAGTAGCCACATATGTTTTTAGGTAGCCGAAATATAAGTTATATATGTTACTATAATTGAAAATTGACTCATGTTTGACATATAGATAGACATTTTTCACAATAATAGCATACACATGTCGAATATAAAGAGAGATATTTGTTAAGTTTAGGGTAAAAATAGTACCTAGTTCAACTTTTATATTAATAAGAGATATTTTATATCTTATACAAAACATGTTATAATTACTATAACAACTTTTAATAAATTTTATAGAAAGTTGTGTGCACCTTATTAACTATTAGTTTCTGCACTTTAGAGAGTGCTTTTAAAGGCAAACGAAAAAAACTTGTGTGAATGCACGGAATGAATATATCTTTTAACTGTGTACTCATTCACTAAAAAAAATAAAAATCACTCACATATTTTGGTTCTTTCGTGCAAATGAGTCAATTTATTTTTATTTTTAAAAAAATACACACGTCCAATTTAAAATTTTTATTTATTTAAAATAAATTAATCAATTAAACTTGAAAATTAAACACTCAAATCTAATCTAATTTTAAAAAATATATAAAAATATGAATATTATAAGCTCCAGCCGAATCACTCCAATGCATTTATACCAATCTGCTGCTTTTGGGTTTGGGTAAGACAAACATATTCATTGCAGATTTGTTGAGCGAGAGAGAAAGAGAGAGAATAGTCAATTGATGATTGAATCATGTGATTCACTCTTGTTCTGAAAATCATTTAAAATCGGGAGGAGCTCACAGTGCTAAAGTTTTCTATCTTTTCACCCTTTCATTTCTCAGGTTACTTTTTTTTTCTTCTTCTTTTTTTATTTTATTTTTTAACCAGGGTGATTTATTTGAATTTGATTGTAAATGTGGACAATAAGCTCGAAAACCTCAATTGGGTATCTTTAATTTGTATGAATCTTTGTTTTATGTGTTAATGTTTTCTTTTTCTCCTTTTCTAGTAAGGATTTTGCATTTTCTGGAAATATGAAAATGGTTCTCTTTTGATTGTTCTGATTGCTTGGCTAAATTAAGTACGATTCTTCTTATAGCATTCAAACCCGTTTTCGACGTTTAATTTCTACACCATAATTTCAATAAAGTCTTTGAAGTGATTTCTCTTACAGAAATCAATATTGTACAAATTTCACACACCAGTCTACAATCTCGTAAAATCATTGGAATAATCACTTGCTCACTCTGTCCCAATTTAATGGTTCCATTTCTGAACTTTTTTCTTTTTGTCACAAAATATAGTCTAATTTCTCTCTTGTAAATTTAGTGAAAAGGTTAGTTTACTAAAATGTTTCTATTAATTGCATTTTCCCATCATTCTCCACATAACAAATGTACGACTATTAATTAAGAGTATATTTGTAACAAAATTAAAAAATATTTTTTATTACAATAGCATTAATTGTAACTTATTAATATGTGAAAAGGAGAAATGGAACCATTAAATAGGGACGGCGGGAGTATATATTTTCCTCTACTTTTCTCCTAATCTCAAGTAGAACTTCATAATTTTGGTGCAAAAAAAAAAATGTTTAATAGAGAAATTATTTATAGTAAATTTTCCTGCAAAGAAATCTACTGTAGCAATACTGATGAGATATTACAGAATGAGAAACATTGATGTGGAGCACTTCTGATGTGGATTTCTCAAATGAGAAATGAAATATGAGAAATTTACCTCTTAGAGAGACGGTTGTGAATGCTCTTTAAGTCTTTTAGCCATATTTTTTCTTGTTAGGGTTTTAACTATTGGCGAACTAGTTGAAGAAAAGAATCACTTTTTCATTAAAATTGCCTCTTTTTTTAACATTAGATTCTTATTCCTATCTTGGTAGTATATTTTAGTGGAAATGTAATTATTTGGGGAAATTATTCTTAAATTTACAACAGAGGGTTTCGTTTCCCCCTTTTTGTTTTTTCCTTTGCAACATAGGAGAGGATAGGCCTCCTTTATGTGTATATATACTTTTTCTAAGGTTATGATATTGAAAATTCTTGATAGTTGTGTAGATGGGAAACTTTAGTTATTTCGTGTCGAGTTATTTTTAACACATTTTGTTCACAAAATTTCAGATACCGTAATAAGTGCGTCTTAGATTTTGTGTACTTTGGCAGTTGATCTAGATTTTGTAGTCATCGTGGAAATTCCTTTTCAACCTCATACACTTTTTTGATATTAATTTTTTTTTTCTCAGGTAAATAATCAACGTTGATTGCAAGTTTTGAAAGACCAAAAATTATTGCTAAGTACATGCAGAATTTAGTATCAATGGCTCCCACCGGGACTAGTGCTTGCAATGAGGTGTTTGAATCCCATTGATGACATGCAAATTATGATATAACAATGAATAGAATTGACAAAAGTTATACAGAAATTAAGAGTACGATGGGTTCTAGTGAAAAGTATTTGCCTTCATCGAATGGAGTGCATGAGTTACTTGAGTGCCCTGTGTGTACGAGTTCTATGTATCCTCCTATTCACCAGGTTTGCTTTAATTTTTCTTCCCTTTAACTAATATTTGAGAGGCTAATATTGATTGTTATATATACGGGATAAAGTATTGGCATCTTGCTTGGAACGAATTCTTTACAGGTTGGATATAGAAGCATATCTGAGTGTGTTTGATTGCATTTTGGGAAGAGGTGGTTTTTCATTTTCATTTTCATTTTCATTTTCATTTTCATTTTCATTTTCATTTTCTACTTCACTAAATCTGCGGATGGAGAAAATGAACCTTCATAAACTTGCCATTTTCACATTATTCCGAAATTGTTGGTGGAATAGATGCAATCAAACTTTTTTGTTGGTTTGTGAAACTTGAGCACTTTCAGAAAATTTTCTTAAAAGCCAATTCCTGGACAATTCTATCTAAGATGTTATTGTTTGCGGGCGTGTGCGTAGCCTTTCTAGTTTCAAAATCGAAAATACTTTCCGGAGCAAGAATCATGACATCCTCATTTACTATACTATCTTTCCTTTTTATAAATGTGAAATGGCTTTTGGTTCATCATAATTTTTCTCCGTGGCCGTCTCCATTAACTTTTCTTCCTTTTCTGAATCAATCTGCTGTCTTTCCATATAACAAATATCATAAAGAAAAGTTCGTCTATTTCTCTGTCTTTTTGCCATATCTTGTCACTTTTTTTCTGTTTCATTGTTTTAAGTGTCATATCTATTACTTTGTTTCTTCCAAATGTAGTTGACTTTGTCTTGTTTTTCATTTTACATTTTCAAGTGTCCAAATGGCCACACTCTATGCTCAAATTGCAAAATTAAAGTTCACAATTGTTGCCCAACTTGCCAAATTGAACTTGGAAACATTAGATGTTTGGCTCTCGAGAAAGTAGCCGAATCATTAGAGTTCCCATGTGCATACAACAACTTTGGATGCCCCAATATCTTCCCTTATTACATCAAGCTCAAGCACGAGAAGAATTGTCTATTTCGCCCCTACGATTGTCCTTATGCTGGATCTGAGTGCTCCGTCACAGGGGATATTTCTGCCCTTGTTGAACATCTAAAGGATGACCATAAGGTCGATATGCACGATGGCCGTACTTTCAATCACCGATATGTAAAGACTAACCCGCATGAAGTGGACAATGCGACATGGATGCTGACTGTAAGTTGATCTAATGTGCATCTTTACACGGGTGAATATTATTTCCTGTTAAGTTAAATTTGTCTTCATTGTCTGATTACTTTCCTTGAAAACAGACCAATTTTAGAGACTCCAGGCTGCTGTTTTTATTGATTACTAAATTCGTCTTGAACTAAAGTGGAAAGGCAACGCTAAACAAACAAAAACTCTTGTATAAAAGACCCGTTCTTCAATCCAGTGCACGTTTGAAATGTCAATCTTGTGATAATTTATGTAGCAGTTTTTGTATTGAGTAAAACTTCCGTAATGGAGGTTGCATAATCAGTTAGAGGTTTCAAGGTTTCATTGTTTTATAACCCTGAAAACTGTAAAAACGAAAACAAAAGGCAAATATTGTTGAGGTGTTATAAGAATTGTCATTTGTGCAGGTGTTCAATTGTTTTGGCAAACAGTTCTGCTTACACTTTGAAGCATTCCAAATTGGAACAGCTCCGGTTTTCATGGCATTCCTGAGGTTCATGGGTGAGGACAGTGAAGCCAAAAAGTTTAGCTACACTTTGGAAGTGGCCGGCTATGGCCGAAAGGTGATGTGGCAGGGAGTTCCAAGGAGTATCCGTGACAGTCACAGAAAAGTCCGTGACAGCCTGGATGGGCTTATCATTCCCCGGAGCTTGGCCTTGTTCTTCTCTGGTGGGGATAGGCAAGAGCTTAAACTTAGAGTTACGGGTCAGATATGGAAAGAACAATGATGGGCTAATAAAACTTGTTTGGTTGTAGCGTTAAGTAAGAAAACTAGTTTTTTTAGACCAAGAGAAAAGTCATAAATCAAGCTTTAAACTTACTTTTCTAGGTCAAGCAACAAAAAGCAGCATGTGTACTAACTTTTAAGTAAAAAAATAAAAGCTTTGAGCTTAAAAGCTATAACCAAACAACCCAAGAGTCAATAATACCACTTAATTTGGCTCTTCTTTCAATTGTATCAATGAATTTCTTTTAATTTTATTGAAAATTTATATGTTTGCTCCAGCAGATGATCAATGTTCCTTTTTTGTATCGTCTTTGGGTTAAGTTTAACTTAAAAATTTCTCGTGAGAAAATGTGATGGAAAAAAAATTACTCTCTCCGTCCATAAATAATTGGACATCATTATTTTTTAGAAGGCCTTAAAATATAATAATTTAATATTTAAATATAATAAAAATATCAAATTTACATTTTTGAATATAACGTGAGGATAAATTTTATATTTTTGTTATATTCAAATGTTGAAATGTTATATTTTAAGACCTCAAAAAAAGTGTGTTGTCCAATTATTTGTGGACGAAGGTAATACTATCTTTACTGCAATAATTTTGTGAAAAAAATATTTATTTCCATCATGTTTCATCACAATAATCTTTTAAATAAGCGCAGTGCAGCCTTACTGTTCTTGAAATAGAAAGGTAAAATTGGTGCAAGTAGCTGTAGGGCTTGTATAGTTGTAGGGTATGTTGTAAATGGGTTCATCGTGCTTTCTTTTTGTTTGAATCCCTAATGAAAGCTTAAATGTAGGAAATTGAAAATTCTTTAACTAATTTGGTTGGTAAAAATAGGGTGATTCCATTGAGATCTCACTTTTTGTTACTAGCATTGAGAACTTTTATTAATTAAAAAATTTAACGGCATTGTTTACACGAAATTTCAAAATTCCGAATTCAAATTGAATTTGAAAGTTTACGGAAGGTTATACATGAATTTTTCCTATAAATATAAGGGCAAATCATTCGGAAAAGGAGGCTCTCATGCACATCAACCTAATACGGGCTTATTTTCTTTATATAGGTGTAGGGTAACTTAGCCACAATTGTCCATTCAAAGTCAGTTTCTAAAGGCAGTCAGCCAAACTGCAAATTAGCTAGTTTGTAACTTTTAAGTTCGGACTAATAAAATTTTTGTTTATTTCAATTTTCTTGCTATACTCTATCAAATAAATCTTAAAACTAAGGTAGGGAGAACTGTCAATCCACCTATGTAAGTTAACATGATTTTATTTTTAAGTGATTTCATACCCGTCGAATGATTGGCTTGTGAAAATGGTGAACAGTCACCTCATAGGTCTAACCAAAATTACCATTAGCACCAATTTTTCAATTAATTTTGTTTGTGGCAAAATATTCTCACTCTTACACTCAAAATATAAAAACTTTTTTTCTCCATAACTTCACTTTCTTTCTCTCTATCTGTTACTGTAATGTGAAACATACACCACCGCATTGAGCACCACCACTGACGATGCACCCTTGCCCACCGCTACTGCCATACTGCGTCACTGCCGATGCACCCCTTCACCACCGCCACCACTGTCCGTTACTAATTTGACCCAAAATTTTTGAAAATGTTAGATAAACTTATAGCTCATACCTATATATAAAATTAATTGACTTACTTTTATCAATTTGAATAGCAATGTGAATTTAAGTGATTTATTGTGAATTTGTAAGATTTTGTATGAGAATTCGCAATGTAGCAGAAGAATCGACTATAACAAAGTTGAATAATTAGATTGACCTTTGTAGAGTTAAACCTAGTGCAAATATTCGATTTTAGAAAGTCGATTATTCTGTATTTGGGAAACTAAAATTATTAGTGTGGTTTGACTTTTGTACGGCCGAATATTATCAAAACCTTCGACACTCAGAAAGTTGATCCTTATGTTCGACTTTATGAATGTCGATTCTTGTAGATATTTTTTACTTTTATAAAGTTGATCATCAAATTATGTAATCACTTATTTTTTGCCACAATCGACTATGTAAAAATCGGATAGTGCACTGTCATTTCGACTTTCGAGAACCCCGGGGACGTGAACAATAAGTATGACAAAGATAATATGGAATATAAAAATAGATAAGAATTAAAAGTAACCTCTATGCATATCTCGGCAATGCATATAATCGCGATTGCAGGACGATACCACTTATATGTTACAACAATCACATCAATGTTAATACTGTAAAAAAGACTAAACTAAAAGAAAGGAAGAAAGACAGTGCCAACTCCAGAAAATATATATATAACGAATATTGATATTAAGTAAATCTATTTGTTCACTACAACACCGCAAGCTGTTTGCTTGCCAAAATAAATAAGATAGAAGGTATATGTATGTTAGTCGTCTTATACACAAGGACAAGAACAAATCCATGCCTTCGCCATTACACAACAATTATATCACTACACTATCAGAGTATGCTAAATACAAATACAACATAATGAGCCTCTGCATCAATATACTACACAAAACTATATACAAGTTCAAGGTCATCTCCTACTGAAATTCTATGCCTGCCTCCGCTCCCACAAAATAATGTATAGTAGGAAAAATAAAATGGAGATGTATACAGTTAGTCAATTAGTTTTACGATAAAGAAGAGACTAAGCTATATGATGTTGTGAATGCAATAACATATAAACAATAGTGCCATGAATATAAATGTAATAATGCTCATGAACGTGACATATACACCCCCACACAACTTAAACCCCACTCTCGCTACTCATATAAAGTTGGGACTAGTTTTACTACACTTTCTCAAATTGCTATGGTCCGTCTCCGTTGTGGAAACACTGCCAAGCCTCCATTGATCTGTCGCCCTCGTGGTAATGGGACCAATGGTATACTCTCATATCTGATTTCCCATCTTTCACGGTAAGGTTGTATGACCTCATTACTTTCTCACGTTTTATAAAATTCAATATTTTATATCCTGAAAAGAAATGAAAAAACTCAACTACACGATATATGAATGTGTTCATCTCGCAACACATAAATGCAATAAAGAGTTCTTTTCAAATCAAAACTACGCCTTTCAAAACAACATATTTTCCTCAGAAAAATAACACGTTTTCAAATTATGAATGTTATGCCCTGCGATATCATGATATGAACTACTCAATTAACATGAATTTCGTCTACACTAACATATTAATTTCTACACAACAATATGAAAATAAATTGATAAATAAACATGCTATTCTACTCATACATCTACTAATCAACTGCACAAGCTTCAAAATAACATAAAATCGGAGTCATCAACCTTATATTAGAGTTATTTAACTACTGTAACTCACACACTAACAATCGAAGCCTCACAAGTCCCGCCAAGCAAACCCCCTTTTTCTAGCCTCAATTTACGCCTTGATGCGATATAGTAAATGAACTAGATATGGTACGCACCTATATAAGGAAATGATCCACATGTGATAAGGATCAAGAATACGAAGTTTTTTCCAACGTACATACGAAGCATGGAAACCAAGACAAAATGAATATACAAGATAGGTTTCAAGACTTACCTCAAAAGAACAACAATAAGATGAGGAAGCTGAATGTGAACTTTAATCGTGTGTACAACCACCGGAAATAGATCAAACCTTGTCTTAAAGATCGGTTCTCATTTTTATCTCCACACACTCTTTCTCCGCCTCAAAGGCCAAAAAGTGACTTTCTACCTTTCTGTATTTTATCCAACGGATCTGAGTCGGCCGTTCGACTACTGTCTGGCCATGGATAACCCTCAAGACACCTTCTGGACACAGGGTAAACACTTAGCAAAATTATCAACTTTTGGACAAAAATCCAACTTTTGGTACCACTTGTTTGACGTCGTGTCCAGCAACCCAACCCGTCAGACATACAGTCGGACCCCTATCTTAGCCTACATTGTGGACTTTTGAGCTACTCTTACACATATATATATTACAATAATACATTAGTAGAATACATATATTATATATACAGTCATACACATATGTTCGTATATTATACCTTACTATACAATACCAATACTACCCTATTCTACTCTTACCACTCATACATAATTGTATGAATGAAACTCTTCTCGACACCTATATATATGTACATACTCACTACACACATACATATATTGCCATACCACACCGCATTAGCTCTACTAATATTTTAAATGCAACATATAATCATATTAGTGCAATAAAAGAATAATCAGGAATTTCTTATTTCACTAATATCTACACATATTACATGTATATTATATAAGGTTTGAGATCATATCTTCGAGTTTGGTAATGTGGATGTAAAACTGACATCATCTAGAAATGACTCCATTCTTCTTCAAAATCACTCTAAAGGCATCTAAATGGAATATATAATTATGTATTTGTTAGTTTGATTTGCAGAGTTAAAAGAAAAAAAAGATGGTATAATGCAAATAGGTTTTATGTGTAGAAGATGAAGTTATAGAGAAAGAGAGAATATGAAGATGAAGATTTTATGGAGGAGATGAAGCATTATGACAAATTTTTTGAAAAAGAAATTTAGGATTTTTGGATATTGATGATAAAGCGTTGAAACTTTTGGTTGGAGATGAAATTTGAAGATAATTAAATGAAGAAGAAGAACTGTTAGGAGGAATTTTAGTGAATAGGCATTTTGGTCATTTCGATATGTGGTGCCAAGGTGTAATTTTAGTGGTACTGATATAATAATTTAATTCCAAATTAATTGGTGTGGTGCTAGAAGAATTTTCATTTTAATAGGTGAGGTGCAAACATAGTAAGGTACTGGTAGCAAATTACATGGTCTCACTAGAAATGCCGATAAATCATTATTTCTGATGATCTTAAACTAACACGACTTTCACATCATATACAATAAACTAAAAACGGAATATCTGTATAGTATTGCGCTAAGTGCTACACGACATGAATGACACGTGTAATCTTATCAACTATAATAATTAAAAATTAATTTAATGAAAATTTGGAGGTAATATACCTGCGTGGATGGAAAATTAGATATGACTAATAGGATGAAATCAAAATGTGTATATGTTGACGCTTAATTAATACAATTAAATGCATATATTATTACATGTAGTATACAAAATGGATTAAATGTTACAGAACTATTGATCTTTATTTGCTAACAAATATATACATAATATATAATAAACTAAAAGGTAAGCCTTCAAGTTATATTGAGCCAAATATCATCCCTAATTATTTGACATTTGTACACACTTAAATAATATACTAAAAATGAAATTAAATTTACTGAATTTGACAATTGAAATAATTGAATATGATAACATATAACTTACATGGAATAAACAACAAACACAATAATTTTTATTGTAAATAAATAAAAATAGAATAAATAAAAATAGATTCTATACAAAATTAAAAGTCTATTTTATATGTGAGAGTTTGTAGAGCTATAAAAAGGACATTTAAACTCCAAATAAATGAAATCGCCCATTTATTAAATATGAGAATTTGTAGAACTATAAAGTTGTATTTTATAATCCAAAAAAATGACTTATGTAAAATACTAATTTATTATGGCATTCCCCTCTCCCATATTTCTTCTGTATAAATATTATATTTTTCTCATCAAATAAACGGCATTATGGATTCATATAAATTTTATATATTTATGCATGAAATATTACATGTTTTGGTGACGTGATATAGATTTTCCTTTTTTGTGTGTGTTTGTGTTTTTATAACTTAATTGTTATTTATATAATTTTACTTGCTAATTTGATGCTTAATTTTTTTATATTGTGATAATGACTCATGGGAATCGATAGTGAGTATGATATGATTAGGGGAGGAGTCGGGATTTTGTTCAAGGAGGGCCCGATTCAAGTATAAAATATGTCAACATAAAAATAGAGGCTATAGATCAAATAACGTTGATGCAATGTATATATAGAAATTTATATTTGAAAATCTTCTTCTAATTTTTAATAACAAATATCTTAAAATAAAAAATTTGGATGGAATTACTAGAAAATTTCTTTTATAAAAAATTGAGAATATAACTTTCGTAACTTAGTGTAGCAAAAATAGAAAATTAATAAACAATATTTGTATCCCAATCTCCATAGTTTCAAGCCAATATGATCCAATCAATAACTATTATAAAGTTTATGGGGTGTTTGACATAAATTTAGAAGATTTGGGCTTTTAAAGTAACTTAAAAAAGAGAAGAGAGAGACAATCAATAAAATATAGTTGTGAGATTTGATGCTAGTGTACCCACTTATCCAATACGACACGAGAGTATATTAACAAAGGGGACGAAGCCACGCCTTACTTCACAAGTTATAATTCATTTTGCATTACTCAATTTAAGTTCTATATTATATTGAATAATTATTATATCTTGTGCAATTGCCATCTTACTAACAATTTTTTCTCATTTATAATTTTAAATTTTTTATTGTAGATTATAACTAATAAGGAAATTGTTATGAAGTTTACGATGAGAATGATATTTTACATACTAAAATGGAAAAAGTAGAAATTTTTCGCGCAATTGATTTTAATATAAAAACTATGATAAAATAATTTTTTGTTTATAATTGAATAAAACTAAGGGGTTCCTATAAAAAAAAATTTGAATTGTTAAATTTAATTTATTTTTACCAAAAATAATATATTTCTTCTTAATCTATTTTGATATAAATTTAAACTATTGTTTACTTACACTAATGCAAGAAACACTTTCTACTTTAGGATTTAACACCGGTTCCATATTAACTGATGTCGAAAACGAGACGGTGATATTTTTGAAAATAAAGGCAACACTTTTAACATCGGTTCGCCGTTTAACCGATGTGGAAAATATTTTATATCGGTTGTAATTTTAACCGATGTCTAAAGTCAATATATTTAACATCGGTTAGAATGGTAACCGATTTGGAAAGTATTTAACATCGGTTATATGTTAAACCGATGTCGAAAGTCTAAACATTTAACATCGGTTTGAAAGTAACCGATTTGGAAAGTCTAAACAATTAACATCGGTTCTAAAAGTAACCGATTTAGAATGTTTTTAAAATTTGTTATATTTATAACCGACGTCGAAAGGCCATTTTAATTTCTCTCCTTTTTTCTTTGTACTACCATTTTCTTCCTCTCACTTTGCTCCCCCCTCTCTCTTTTTCTCTTTCTCCCCACTCAGGCCAGCAACACCACCACGACCGCCCGCCACTTGGGTTAGCAACACTACCATAGATACGCGTCTCCCAACTACCAGCCTTGCGCTACCGTGCATCTCCCAACCACCAAGCCACGTCGCTGCCAGTGACTACCCACGCCAGCAGCGTACCACCGGAGACCTCTTGCTACCCTCATCCTCGCCGGTGCCGCATCTTTGCTGTGAGTGTGTGTGTATGTGTGTATATATATTTATAATGTAAACTTATGTAGTTAAGGGGA
>MKEJ01085090.1:0-13829 GCA_001753735.1 Embelia ribes | reverse complement strand
TGGTTAGTGGTTGTATGTTTTGGGTGTTTGTGTTGGTGTTTCACCTCGCAACCCTGGGTCCCGGGTGCTTGGGATTTGGGGGCGCGACATTAAATGTGAATGACTTATATCATTTGTGTTGCAGGTTAATTGGACGCCTTATCGTGAAGTGGTTGCCTCCCAAGACTAGATTGTTTGGTTTATGGGTTTCCTAATCTGGATGATATTGCCGAACCGTATCACCCCGAACACATTATCTAACAATTTGGTCACATCCAGGGCATACCGGGTTTTCCAATCGCTCCAAAGAAAGCAAAATGGGGGGAGAAATCAAGATCATACACTGATAAATATACAACCAGGGCAGGTGATTTTGTGACGTATCGGAACCATGTTGTACACGTGCATGATCGCAGTGATCGTATGAAAACTAAGGGTGAATGCACTGCAGATTATGAAGAGTGATATAACTCACATAACCATTCATCCATCCCAACTGTGGAAGTATAATAGTTATTTAGTATCGTAGTTGTACACGTGCATGATCCCAATGGTTTTAGTGTCATAAAATTTTGCATTTTCTTTCAGGACGAAGCCAAGACCAATATTGTGCAGTTATTGGACAAATTGGTAAAGAATAAGTGTAAAACTACAAAGGAACAGATATGGAACACGATTAAAAGTGTATTCGGCTTACTACGAGGAGGAGAATGAGATGGAGACGGAGAAGGAGAAAAAGAATCCGATGGATCATCCAGGGGATGTAAAAGGAAGGCAAGTCCGTGGGGCAAGAAAGGGAAGGAGAAAGCTACGCAAGGAGCCAAAAGGAATAAGAAATAGAGTGTGTTATTTTTAGCTCATTTGTAGTTTGGTGGTTAGTTTTTGTAGCGCATCAGGTTTATTGATTTAATTTATATTTATTGTGTACGTACTTTTTGGTTAGTGTGTTATGAAAGTTGTCAATCTTGTTAATGACGCATGTGACATTTGTAATTGGCAATTGTGTTTAATTTATGTGTTTGTTTGTGTTGAAAATTTTGTGGAATGAAAAAATTATGTTAGTATTGAATATAATGAAAACATAGTGAAATTGTGACTTTCAACTTTAAGAAAGTTGAGTAAACTCCAAATTTTCGACCTTCTTATAGTCGAAACAAGATATTAAAATATCAGTGCTCTGACTTTTCTAAACATTATTTCAACTTTAATAAAGACGAGTATACTCATAAGTTTTGACTTTCTTAAAGATGAAACAAGATACTTTTTAATGTAAACACCACCTTTAACGTGGCTACATTGTATTCCACTACGTTCACATGCAAAGTATATAGATGGTGTGCGATTTTTGCCATAATTCGATGTCAATTTCACTATAACTACTACTATCATTTCCCCCATTTTTTTATCCACTCAGTTGCATTCTTAATAGTCGTGAATGCCTAACAAAAATATTTCAAATTTAATCAAAATACGTAAATTAAGGTAGATCGACAAAAACAATAGGCCAAAACCTATATGGATAATTTAACGCACCTCGTAAGTGATAAATTCTCTAGACACATCAACCAGATTGGGAGATATGACTTCTAATTCTCTAGTTTTAACAATCTTTTTGCATTCAAAAAAATTTCTTACGACTTTCTCAGGCTCAATGCTTTCTTTTTCTTCTTCATTAACTTTTTCGTTTTTTCATCTTCTTGTACTTGTTCGTTCTCAGCAATGAGCATATCCATATCATGTATAAATTGAAATAATATTAATAATAAAAATAATTATTTGCAATAAACCAAAAAAAAAAAAAAAGGAATTGGAATGGTATTTGCAAAAATAGAATTACCCCAACTTGATGCTTCTCCTCCAAATCCATTTCCATTCCCATTTTAAATATTCGTTCTTCCTCATTTGATCTCAATTGATCACCATCCTATATTATTAAATCAGTATGTGAGAAAAGAAAAAAATAATAAATTATTAAATCCGTACTTTCGATCTTGGTAAAGTCGAAAAGTTTATAGAGTTTCGACTTCTGTATTTTAGTACTCAATGAACATTGCAAAATGTTTCAACTTCTTTTAATATATAATTCGACTGTAGCATGTCCGAAAATTTTCTATTATTTCGACTATTATAAAGTCGAATATAAGTTAACTTAATAGTGTATATTAAGGAGTTTAATACATTTTGTCTTTACTAAAGTCGATATTGATAAATAAAAACTTCGACCTTATGGAAGTCGAAATATGCACATAAATCTTGAAGATTAGGAATCTTTCTAAATACGATTTTAGCTTTTTTACCAAAAACAAGCAATTTCGACCATGTTTTTTACAAATATATTCACATATTACATGTCTAATAAGTTGTAATGGAAGACATACCTTTGACTATGAAAATTGAGAAGACAACTTAATATATTCTATTGATAGGTCCATTAATCTTCAAATCTTTATTAAAGTGCTCTAAACATGATTTAATGTACATATTAGATAGGTTAATAGTGTTTAGATTGAATAGAATAGTGTTATAAACTAGGTTTAAGATGTGATTTTAGGTTTAGAGAGAGAAATAGTTCATACGAAAAAGATGAAGTGTTTGGGAATTTAAAAATTTTGGGTATCTTAGTAACTTTAATGTAATGTTCTTAAGGAAAAAATGATGGCACCGATAATTAAAAAAAAATCAATTTAATTAACACGGTGCTAACAGCATTATAGGTATGGCATAAAACGGTGTCTTTGGCAAAGAGAAACAAAAAAATTAATAATGTACCGATTGAATCGCCCTTTTTAAATAATGTTGAAAATTGAACAAGAAGAATACAAATGACTGAATAATTGAAACACACAAACGACTACATATTACAAGTTTTGAACTTCTGTTATAATCCATGATACAATAACAATACATATCATACCATTACAATTTAGAAGCCCAGCCAAGACACGGCTACAACATCATATATTGTTTCTTCTTGTTATTTATTATATTGTTTCTTCTTGTTATTGTTATTATTATTATTATTGCAATTATTATTTTGTGCAACTAAAAACAAACTACGATAAATTACAGTGTCCCCCACATAAAATCACGCCATCCACACTTCACCCCAAACTATCAACTTTTCACTCGATCTCTAATCTTATGCATCACATTCAATTTTGCCCCTTAACCAATGCCGTAAAAATTGATGCTCAAGAGCGTGTAAGGTGGGACTTAGGCGAATATTTTACACGAGGGTTGCAATTTTCCTAAAACAGAAAATTACTCGGGAATTCGAAAGTGGTAGATTTGGAGGTATTCAACATCCTGTTTCTTGAAATTACTTACGAATCTGGCACCAATAAATTTTCCCCAGTTAAATGGCTTGTATTTTTTCGGGGTTTTCTCGTTTATCAGCTCCTCGATAGGCTCAACCATGGTGTAGTGTGCCGGGTTGAAGAAGAAAGGGATGGAAAACCTCTCCCTCTCGGAGTTCACCATCACCCTGTGCTCGACGCTCTCGTACTTATCGTTGCTCCATACCTTTAGAAATAGAAATAGACAAAAGTATTAAATCTTGTGGGGAAAATTAATATGGAAAAAAAACCATATTTTCGAAGGTACATATATAATAGCATCTTCAGGGAGCCCGTGAGCACCATTCTTTCTTATTTGTTATGAAAGATAATTACTTAGTTAATCAATTCAAGAAATTTTTCGGAAAATATTTTGGAAAACAAATGAAATCATCTGAGGATGAGGGTTACCTGAATAACGTCGCCAACATTGACTATGTAAGCATTCGGGGTAGGCTTAACTCGAACCCATTCCCCATCGGATTTTCTCTTCACTTCTAACCCTCCCACATCATCCTGAGCCAACACGGTTAAGGCACCCTCATCCTTGTGACGGCCAACGCCCAGCGCGAGGTGAGGAAACGGGCAAACTGGATAGTAATTGAGCCTCATAAGGCTCACCTGGTCTTTGAAATAGCTTCTGAATCTATTTGCAGGAAGGCCTAAGCTGAGGGAGATTAGTTCCAATAGCTTGTGTGATAGCTTCTCCATTTCCCTTGTGTGTTCTTCACATGCCTCCCTGGCGATATATCAGGAAAAATATATAAATTCATATTTGTATCCATTTCTTTTATGCTCAAAAAAAGAAAAGCTATTATTGATCGGAGTCCACACTCTCGATCACGAAGTTGTTACTGGTATATGAGTAACAAGTACAATGGTAACACATATAGTGAATTGTTTGGCGCAACTTCTGAGCAAAATGCCAATTTTTTCCCAGCCAAGGAAAAAGCTGAATACATTCAGTTTAAAGTTGTAGCTAAGAAGTTAATCTAATGACATCTTTACATACAACAAAAATTGTTTCGATAATTTATTACTATGCTCAAAATTCTGCATCCGCTACTTTTTGTGGCCGTCTTTGTCTACCATACTAGAACTCGCTTAAACATAAAACTAGGGAACAACATGAACAAATTAATCTCATGGAAATAAACCTGAAATTAGGAGGCGATTGAGGCCACTGATTATAAAGCAACCTGATGCCCTCTTCGTCCTCCTCGTGAAAGGTTGTGATGGCAGTCGGTTCCTCTGCTAAGAGATCCAAAACCTCCTTCCAGTCCCTAACATTCTTCGTGTGCTCTCCGTCGTAGTAACCCATCGGGTTCTCCAAGTTTCTCCTCACCTTCCCTTTCTCATCCTTCCCCTGCCTGAAAAACTCCCTCGACGCTTGCTCGATCTTCTCTCGACACTCTAACGGAACACCGTGGTTGATCACCTAAAAACATCTTCACCATTTCAGAAACCATTGTCAGAATACAAACTTGTAATTTAGGGGGAAAAGTTTAAAGAATAAAACAACACTTGTACAGATAACTAGTGTCTCAAACAAGACACAAGCAGTCAAGAACTATAATAAACAGATAAAGATAAAGAAATTTATCTCTTTTGTAAAACTTGTGTAACATATTTTACTACATACCCCAGTGTAGAAATTAGTAAAAATTTCATACTTCAAAAAAAATGGTGAGGATTGAGACCTTCATGATGTTAGAAAATAATTACTAGAGATGTGACTCCAATAAATACGATATAAAGATATTAAAAAGAGCAAATAATGAGCAAACATGGTTATTCTAGACTTGATATGCCAATCCCATGCCTTGATTCTTAATATCAATTTGTATATGCTATAATATTCAGTTTCTCTTGCTTTTCAACGTTAACAATAGTGCATAAGATATCACTTGCATGCCTAGTTTTCGAATGGCTGTGCTCGTTAAAATCATTTTTACAAAATCATTTTTGAAAATTAATTATGAAAACGGGCATAATACCAATGTTTATTAAATAAAGTTTAAAAGTTACTTTAATAAATAATATAGTATTTGGTAAGATAGTATTTTTTAACACTAAGAGGTCGGTCTAATAGTCGAATAATCGGTACTTATGATTTCAAGCTTGAGGTGGATATTTCGATTCACATGTGCCGCACTATACCGACTAACTTTGTTAGGCTGATCCTGGTCCGTATAGGGAATTATCGTGGGTGTGAGATACTAACCCTGTTGCCGACGAAAATAACAAATATTAAAAAATAATAATAATAATAGTATTTTTTAATTTAAAAAAATAAAAATAGGTATGTACTAAAAATATAAAAGATATAATCGAGGATATCATAGTAATTACTGAAAGAACAAATTAAAACAATTTTTCAAAGCAAACTCAATAGCTATTTTTAAAAGCAATCTTAAAAATGCATATTCGGATAAGATTGAGGTGAATTGTTAGTTAGTAGAAAGCTAAAATTTTGAAAAAGTGTATTTATGTGTGAGTCTGCCTGAAAAAATCCCCATTTTTCGCAAGCATCGCCGATTTCAGCTACAAGACCGGCGATTTTTTCAGAGTCGAGAGGAGAGAGATCGATCAACGGGATGCCCTCGGCTTCAATCACCGCGGGCTTTGGCCTGTGTTCAAGTGCTTGGATGAATGGTGAGTCAACTTCTCCCATAGTTTCTTGCTAAGAGAATTGAGTGGAGAAGAAAACAAAGGGATGATACAGTTGGGTAACAATAAAAAATTTTAGTTGTTGAATATGTAATATATATATATGATAACTTTTGTTGAAAATTAAACAAAGAAAAATACAAATGACTGGATGTGAAAGTGACATACTGTGGTTGAATATGCATTGAACCTGGACGGGCTGTTCTGATTTTTGGTTAATTGCACCAACACCCCACTGTTTAGGGGATTAAAAGGACTACCCAAATAGTTTCTAAAAGTTACACTTAGCACTTTTTCATTTTCTAAGTGCAGCCTATACTCGAGCATCTGCTATTATGAAGTCAAACAATCAAAAAATTTGAGCATAAAACATCAAAAGAAATGAACCAAAAAAATCTGCAGCCTCAGTGTTAACTCTCTTGCTCAGATTGAACGATACAATCCATCATCATCGCGTTGAAAACAAGTACAGCAGATGGCACAAATGATGCAAAAAATCAGAGCTCTGCCGCATCATTTGCAAAGAAAATAAAACACCAACGTCCAGAGATTGTAAAAAAATTTATAAAGAAACAGCGAGAGGGAGTGTATTGTTAACCAACTTTTATTTCTTTCCCTAAATAAAACAATGGGAAATGGACTATCCAACAACTTCAAATGATATACATGTCCAACATGAAAAAGGAAGAAAAGGTAACTCTTTATCGGGAAAGAAAACAAAACTTAGCATTTTTAATACAAGAAATAAAGATGCCAACAACACATCCGTGGCTCCATAGTTTATGCTGATAGAATTGTCGAACCTTAGTCGAGATTCTATTTGAATATTTACAAGTAGATGTGCGGGGGAAAAAGAAAATTAAACTTCAAGCAGCAGGCATGGAGGTCGAAAGAAGCACGTATGGCATGTACTGAAGTCCTTCCTGAATTTTTCCCAAAGCTGTGGTCCTATCAGAACGAAGGTTCTCAGAGAATGCATTGGCTTTATCCTGAATTGAGTTCTCGGGAGGAACTTGTGAATCTGCACTTACACCTTTTATAGCCACAATGTAAGCTTCAACCACGTCTGCTATGCCTGTGTAAACAAACAGGAAGGAGAATTGTGGATAATGTAGCTATGGTGGTAAATAAGTAATAGATTAGCTAAGAACATTTATCTAGACAGATTANNACGAAGAAGAACTTATGAGGTGAGGTTTAACAATGTTCCTACATCTTGGGATACACAGATTGGTAGTAAGGAAGAAGAACTGAACCCATGACCTTGGAGAAACAATCCCTCCTCTGGCCCACAAGGCTGGTTTTTCTTACTATTAATAAATAGGATTGCATCGGATTTATAGAAACACGGAAAACCAGCTAGGCTCCTGACATTTTTCTGGTCTCCTAGTTAAACAATGGCAACTTCATGCTCCTCAAATAGAATATGTACCACTTAATCCAATACAACTGAAATAGTTCTTTAGCTGCCGAAGAGGGAAAAGAGTTCCAATCTAGATTCATTTTGACCCATGAATTAATACACAGCAAAAGAGAAAACACAGTAAAAGAGAATATCATGCGCATACACTTTTTTCGACATACTTGACACTAAGAAGAATTATCACTCTCTCATTTTCAGTTCTCACAAAAGTGGCATTAAACTAAGACATTGTGAAGTGAGGAAATACACGTTCTGGTATGCTTAAGGTTTAGAAGCCAGAGAAACTACGGATGATTTAGTCTCTGGCAGCCCATCAGCAAGCAAGGAATGTGGAGGTTTTAATTAACTACTAATTCTTATTCACCCTAGGTCCAAAATGAATAATTAGTCTTTTTATGTATTACGGAATAACATGTTAGGTTGCCCACCTACATCAAGTTAAAGCTTCAACGAAAAAACTAAAAAATCACTATGATTGCACCAGAAAAACGATCCCAAATACCTGTGATGAAACTGCCACACACCGCTTCAACATCTCCTGTCATTAATTCTGCCCTTGTTCTGATAACCTTAGCCTTTTCAACCGAATCTTCTGGCCAATCAATTTTCAACATATCGTCATCAACATCCTCATTCGAGACTTTGTTAACACTAGAGATAATAGATTTCCCAAAGATTAGAAGCTGAGACACAGCGCAACAGCACATTTCGGAAATCCTCTGCATGGTCAAGTAAAAAAATTGCTAACCAATTTATGCAAACCACGACAAAAGGATCAACATTTTATGAGAAAAATTGGGGAATAATAGATCAGAGAAAGATCAAGCATACATGAATCCCTTCAGAATGAAGAGCATCCAGCCTTCCGGCAGTTCTCTGAATTATGTCATTAGTAGCCTGTCCAGCTAATGCATTTGCGAATCTGCCAATATGAAGAAGAAAATCTTTAAATTGTCACGTACAATTCAAAAATAAGAAAAATACCCATCATAGTAGAATTCAACTAAATCATACATTCACAAACTCATTAATTCATCCCTTGAATCTATGGGGTTCAGATTTTATAACTCATAAATGAATGAAACTGTTTTTTAAAGTTGAATCATAGACCAAAAATGGTCATGTTGAACCCTCAGATTGCCCCCCTTCATAAGACCCCCAAGTGTCAGATCATGTCATTAACTTACAAAATTCTTACAGTCTGAATAGAACTACCATTTAAGAGTAGATAAAACAAATTACTATTAGGTTCTGGAATAGGCAGCTCTTATACATAGCGTTAGCACCATATACATAGCGTTAGTACCATAAAATCGCACATTAGGGAAAAAGGGGAAATAATAAACCAATACTTAAAGCCAAAAGAAAGCTAGACATTACCAAATCGCAACTTAACAAGTTGAAAGAAATTAAATTCTAAAGTCAACACTAGGGAGAGAAATGTTGAGTATAAACTGAAGAGAGAAACTGATAGTTGAAGGATATATTACCCAGCACCCATTTCAGCAGCCTTACTAATACTTGCAACCCGCAGATTTTTCATCTCCTCAGCACCATTCTCAGCCTCAGTATCTATCTTTTTCCCTTTTTCCGCATCTGCAGCATTCCCATCGGCTTTGGAATTTAAACTGAAAATTTGCTGCACCTCTTTTAGCTTTCCCTCATAAAGAGACTTCTGTTCGGATGGTAGCTTCGCTTTTTTTCGGTTGAATAACATAGCATAATGGTTTGACAGTGCCTCCAATTCCTTAAAAAACAACAGAAATTTAAAATTTTACTCCACAACTATAAGTCTAAACCTGCATCTTGGACGCGACTGGAAAAGATTAAATAGAGAACAATTACCTCCAATTGTTCTGGACCTCCATAAATGTAGAAGCATCTATCAAATGTCACTTCTTCCAACAATTGATCCTCGCCATCTTGTGTCTGATCTAGCTTCCTGTATCTCTCAACTTCCATGCCAGTTTCATTGATTAGGAGATCCATAGTTTCCTTACCTACAAGCTCAAGCACTTGCATTCCCTTTGCAGTAAAAGCTTTTCCACTCTGTCAAAAGAATAGTCAAGGAAATGAAATACTACGAACAAGAAATAAGTGTAATGTCAAGTGTGACAAGCACCTCAATCAACGATGGAGCAACAGATCCGGCTGCTGGTAGACCACCCTGTTGAAAAGATTCCGCAAGGTACACAGCAGAATGCTCGAGCCTGAAGAGAACAAAATACAGTTACATTGGCTAGGTCTCATTGCAAGTTATTGTGGGCAATATGCTTAAACTTGTTTGGTGACTTGTTTCTTGTAAAGTTTAATATGAGATCACACTCTGACCAACAGGTGTCAACTCTCAAGACCTCCGTCTAATATCCAATCATCACATTATTGAAGACAGAGCATTGGACCCTAGATTCCTCCAATTTCAGTCCAAAATTATAACGACCAGATTAAGATCTTTTACCTTAGAAATTCCAAGCTCAGAAGTGAGCAATCACTCAATTCTTAAGGAAGCGAACTAAAATATCTACATATAGACTTCAAGGGGAAATTATCCAACATGAGAACCTTGGATTTTAAGAAGTGAACATCATTCGGTCAACATACTTGTGAACAAATTCAGACCCCCCTTTCCATGCACTTCCTAATGCCTGCCACGTTCCTGAAGCAAAATTCTCAACAGAACTATCCAGCACCTTCAAACCCTACACAATTGAGACAAGAAAAGTAAAACCACAATATATTATAGTATCCGCATAAGCAAAAATGTCAGTCTCAAATGCAAAAAAGCACTAAAAAACAGTACAGTCAATCATATCTAGCAGCAAATTGCAATCATTATAAGAATATTTCAGATTGCAACTGGTACACACTATTAACTGAAAAGATTAACTAGGAACAAAGAAAAGGGGGTTACAAAACATGAGCTATTGCACCAATCAGGAGCATTCACCCATTATGAGAGACAGAAGTTCAAATAGAATACTCGGAAAGAAATTCCAAGAAGCAAGACCAAAAATATACAAGTCCATATTGAAACGAGGAAAAGGGATTTCGCAACAGAAAAATTATGCCTCTATGATATCCAAGAAAAAAGAAAGCAATATAAGGATAGAATTCTCATAACATGCCTGGCCAAGTAACGAATCTTCACTAGCATTCTCCAATTTTTCTAAAGCAGCCTTGCGTCGCTCGTCACTCTCATCTTCATTCTCTTCCTCAACAACAGATCCTTCTGTGTCATCCTCCTTAGAAGATTCTGATTCCCCAACTTCCTCCTGCAACTCTGCAATGCTCTTAGCTGCAGTCTTAGCAGCCTCAACAGCCTGCATCAATTGAACTGAAACTCAACGACATTGCAACAGAGCAGATAAGTAAAAGGAAATCAAATGGAAGAAATATAGTCCAGAACAATGTTCATGAATTTTCTTCATCAGCTTTTGGCCAAAACGAATCATGGCTGATGTATCACTTAGTAGATAGCATACCGAACATTTGATAATATCAGCTTCCTGTGGGCAAGTACTTAACTGCAAGGTTTTAGCAAATGAAACGGGAAAATAGACAGACTTGCATGCACCATCAAAAGCCTTCAATAACATAGCATTCTACTATCAATTCAACCAAGGGAAAAGGTAGATAGTTACATCAAAAGTTCTCAAACGGGTCAAACTTGTTAAATTAATAATTTCATTCTGGAGAGGCTATTTTTTTTCCATGGGCATGTAAGTCAGAAGATCATTTTAAAAAACTGCATAAATGGAAATAAGTATATATACAAATAAAAGATTGAATGGATAAAGGTTTATGATGGCTCCATATGTTTAGCAGTTCTAGGAATTTTCCATGTTTAATTAAACTGAGAAAAACCCAAACTTGAACACCCTCCACCGCATAATAAATAACTCATTCTCTTGGTAATTTTTTGGGTCCAAACAAACCAATTTTAAAAATCATCTATCCCCAAGGAGGTAGATATATATTTTTTTCTTTCTTTTTAAGCCCTGCAAATATCAAAAAATATACTTGACAATAATAAAGAAACATACATCTACATTCGTAATTTCAAAAGTATCAAAACTAAAACCTAAATGCAAATATAATAACTCACAATTTCCCAAGAAATGAAGTAGGAGTACCTTGTTTCTCATACTACATTTTCAACAAAATCATGCGCAATTTTGCAACTCATGCCCCATTAAGAGGGAGAACATTAGCATATTCAAGACAATTATTACTTTGTTTCTATTCGATGTGTAATCACGCGACCCCAACAAACACACGTGCACACAGAGAGGTCGTATTGAAGTTCTGTGGAGATTGTTGGGCCTAATATGTTTGGGGAAGGCCTAATATATTTGGGGGAAGAGGTATTTTAGGCGTTTCGCATATTCAAGACTGCGTCCTTATTAATGTATATATCTCTCAGTACTCTATAATCTCATCTCATCTTATAGTGGAAACTTTCTGATTGCCCGTAGAATGACCTACTAACGTTGAATAGGTAAACCATAAAAATCTCTATTGCATTAATCTTTCCCTTCAACTGTTACATTCATGGCTCTATAAATCTGAAGGATTCATTGTTTAACTCCAAACAAATTACAGCTTATGGCCTAGACAATAACAGATGATCACGTTGAGCTTCCTTACAGCTTATGGCCTAAACAATAACAGGCTGAGTTTTTTGTTGATGCTTTCGATGAGCTGATTCTGCTTTTTCCCCCGGAAAAGAAGCAGAAAGGTGGTGTATGGTAAAGTAAAAAGTAGCTTATTCTAAACATCAACTTATGCTTTTTTTGGGGTGCTTTTAGAACCAACTTAGATAATGCTTTTTTATAAGCGGATTCAGCTTTTTCTTATTGCTTCTATAACATTACCGAGACCATGTTCTACTAACCAAGTGCAGTTGCCTCGATAGAAATGTTTTCCCCAGGATTATTACGATAATACAATAAAGATATTAATTATGCTTCCAATATATGCCTACTTTTATCTTTTACAATAAAAAAATAACTTTATCACATGATTACCAAGCCCCACCCTGTTTCAAAAAAACCTTAAATTTACCAAAGTAACCAAACACTAAATAGCACCCACTTTCAAAAATAAATTTCAAAAGCGAATTTGAGATGCAGATTTTGAAAGAAACAACATTACCAAACTAAGTCTAAACCTAATGATTGAAACAACTTTGTTTTTTCATATTGCATTTTCCACCAAAATAAAACATTCATAAGAAACTAAAGAATTCTCTCAATATATCTGCATATAAAAGATATGGGCCCACATGCCAGTGTTTGTGAACGAGACCCTATGCTTCTAAATGAGCTCCTATCCTAAACTTTGAAGATTAAATTTTTGGGGAACTTTCCCACTAGTGTAGTTAATAATATTTTACTACTGCGACCCCCTTGAACTGGGGGACTATTTTTCATCATTAGCCACATTTTTATGTTTAGGGGATCAGTTGTATCCATTATTCATATCTCAGTCTCTAAACTATAGTTTAAGCTATAGAAATTAGAGTTTAGGGATTGGAAATGGATATTCCGATGGAAATGCCCTAACAATCAATTGCATTAGATGATGCTGGGATTGCAGAGCCTCGCAAAAAAATTTGGGGTCTTCTCGGCAATTTATAATTTATATTTATTTAGGGTTGCGCCCAAAACAATCAATTGCTATAAATGATATTGGGATTTGTCAATTGCATTAACAAATCTCTCTCTGTGTTCTTTATTTTCTGCTTTGATTTTTCGTATTAGCCGAATTCACAAGAAAAAGATGGATCTTTGCATATGCATGTACAGAGTAAATGCGCATATACAATTTATTAAAAAGAGGCTCCATAAAACTAGGAATTAAGAATTGGGATACACAAAACTACGAATTGGGATACACAGAATTAAGAACTACAAATGTGTTATTCAGAGAAATCTTCACAAAACTAGGAAAGCATAGAGAGCACACATGTACACACACTTGCATATATAAACAACCAAGAGCATGTAAAGGATACGTACAAACAACTAAGCAAACGTAAAGAATGAAGAGACACTCTAACAATAATCAGAACTATCATGTCCCAACGACTAAATTACCAAAATCTTTTTTCTAAGGCAATGTAAACTCCCCAATTAGTAAAAGCTCATACTGTTCAATTATTGAAGTATAAAGGTAAAATGGAACTTGGGGAAAGTTAAAATCAAGTTTTAAGTTCAATAAGAATAACCTTAACAGTAAGAAATAGAACCATTAGATCAAGCCCTGAAATTGGGTATTCGCAATACTTTCGCCAAATTCTCCAACCAATAGAAGTCAATTACAGTTCAATAATCTAAATATAATGTTAAAAATCAAATATGGGGAAAGTTAAAATCAATTCTGCAACCAATGAAAGGACCTTAACAATATAGATAGACTCT
>MKEJ01085084.1:0-12180 GCA_001753735.1 Embelia ribes | reverse complement strand
GTCCTTGAAATATATCTTCATGCAGTGGGACTTGAACATGAGGCAGCAAAGACTAGTGAAGTATCTTGAACAATACAATTTCAATCATGAATATCATCTCGGAAGGGCAAATGTCATTGCGGATGCCTTGAATCGCAAGACTCATTGTTCTATATCTTGCCTTGTAGTTGATGGGTGGGAAATGCTCCATTTGTCAATGAGTTTAGTCTTAAATGCATTGATTTAGAGGGCTGAGCTTTTTTATTTACTATCATTGCTCAACCTACTTTGGTCACACGTGTGATAGAAGCACATCATGTTGATGATGAATCGGATGCCAATAGAATTTATGTCTTTGGTGAGCACGGCCTTGATAGATGGACTATTTTGGAAGATGGGGGTTTGCAATTTCAAAATCACTTATTTGTACCCAATTCTATTCATGATGAGGTTCTATGAGAATCTCATTATTCTCGATTATTGGTGCATCTCGATGGCACCAAAATGTATCATGACATTTTACGTCATTCATGGTGGCCTGGTATGAAGAAGGATGTTGCAGAATTCATATCACAGTGCCTTACCTGTCAGCAAATAAAGGCTTAATATAAGAGTTCAGGGGGACTACTTCAGCAATTTCCCGTTCCTGAGTGGAAGTAGGAATAGATAACCATGAACTTTGTAGTAGGTTTGTTGAGGTCCCAAAGGGGAAATGATGCCATTTGGGTGATTTTAGACCATTTGACAAAATTTTCTTATTTCCTTCCTATTTGTATCACCGATCCTGTTAAAAAAAACTCTATCGATTGTATATTGATAAAAATTGTTTGGTTGTATGGGGTTCCAGTATCGATTGTTTCGGATCAAGATTCCCTTTGCATTTCACACTATTGGTCGGGTCTCCAGGAAGCCTTGGGGACTAAACTTTTTCTGAATACGGCTTTCCAGCCACAAATAGATGGACAATCTGAATGTACAATTCATACCCTAGAGGACATGCTTTGATCATGTGTCCCTGATTTTGGTGGAAATTGGGAAAACCATGTTAGTTAATCGAGTTCTCATATAAAAATATTTATCACGCGAGTATCGAGATGGCACATTTTAAGGCCCTATATGGGAGATCGTGTTGATCTCCTATATGTTGGGCAGAAGTAAGTGACAGCACTTTATTGGGTCCGAATTTGGTTCAGGAGACAACCTAGAATGTACAACTTATTAAATAGCATTTGGAGACAGCGAGGAGTAGGCATAAAAGTTATGCAGATAATTTGATGAGACCTTTGGAGTTCGAGGTTAGCGATCATGTTTTACAAAATGTTTCCCCTAGTAAAGGTATTATGTGTTTCGGTAAAAAAATGGAAACTTTCCCATCTTTTCATTGGTCCTTTTCAAATTCTTGATAGAGTCAGAGAGGTAGCATATTGTTTGGCCTTGCCACCATATCTATCGAGCATTCATCTTGTTTTCTATGCCTCTATGCTTTGGAGATACATTCAAAATCCTTTGCATGTCCTTAATTTCTATGACTTGCACGTAGATGAAGATGTGTCATATGAGCTCTTACCGATTCGAATCTTGGATTCAAAAGAGAAAACCCTTCATCGTAACATCATTTGATGAAGGTTCTATTAAAATACCACAATAGCGAAGGGGCAACTCGGGAGCGAGAAGATGATATATGGGTTAAATATTCGGATTTATTTACAACTTCCAGTACGTACTTATTTCTTCTCTATAGCATACACAAATTCAGGGACAAAATTTCCTAACAAGGAGAAAATGTAACATCCCGGAATTTACGTATGAATTTTTTGCGAGTTTAAATAATGTTGTTAAGTGTTAATAATGTTATTTTTCTTCCATTGACATTGCATATAACGCATATTAGATATGCATGACAATAACATAATTGCATATTATACGGTGTGACATATTGGAGTATACACGGAAATTAGTTTCAGGTTTAATGGACATGTTTGCAAATATTTTTCATATGTGTTTTAGGATGAAATATGGACTCAAGGGAGTGTACTAGTATACAGAGTCAATGTACCGGTACACATAGCCCATTTATCTCCCATAATTATTTGGGAGCCGATACACAGACTGGGTACTGGTACGCTGAACATGTGTACCAGTACACCTAGTCAGAAAAATATGGGGTCGGTGCCTTTATACATATTTCTAGTCACTTCTCTCACTTTCCCTTTTCATTCTGAAAGAGTGTGTGTATGTGTGTGTGTTGGGGGCGGGGGGGATAAAGAGCTCCAATCTTCAAGTTCTTAATCCATCTAGTTTGGGAGTTCAATTGCGACAAAAAAGTAGATTTTTGGAATCTACGTTATGGGGCTTCTCTTTTGATGTAAGTATCGATTCCTCTTTCTTTCATTCATTTTTTCTCATTATTTGTGCCTCTTGTGTATTTCAAATTAAATCTATACATCATCTTCTAATCATCCTGTAGATGATCTTTTGTTATAGATTTACGTTGATTCAAGTTCAATTGATATATCAAATCCTAGTCTTCGAAAGGGGGTTTTTGAGACAAGGCTTACAAATTCATTGGGGTATTCTCATAAGCTTATAAGGTACGAGTAGATTGCGAATAACAATTTAAGTTTGAAGGGGAGGGGGGGAGGGGGGGTATCGTCATGTGATTATATGTCTTGTTATGTATTGATTGTTTTCGGGTTGCTAAAATAGTTATATTTGATAAATCATATATGGAGTTTATTATAGCATTTTATTGCTATTTTTTGGGCATTAATATTATAGTAATTTCATAGCATATCATGATATAGAATTTGCGTGACATTAATATTGTTTCCTCAATATTATTGTATTAATTGGCGTGGCATTATATATATTATTTCAACAATATTTCTTATGGTATTGCGGGTCATGAAAAATATTGCCACAAATTTATCATGACATTATCATTGACGTTGTTATCCTGTTACAAGTTATTCATGATATTTATTAGCTTTTCACATTTATTTGTTGTAAAAATCTAGTTATAAAACTCATATGAGTATTCGAGGATAACGGAGAATTTGGTATGTCATTTGAGAAATAAAAACATACCCTTTTATAAATTGTAAAAGTATGCTGCCTGGGGAGTTAAAGCATACAAAGCGAAAAAGTTGAAAAGTAAGAATATCATGAATCCAACGTCTCATTTCAATATCATTACCATGATAGGACTTGAGCCTTTTGATTTCTTTTTGGGGCATTAGTGTTGACTTTTTATGAGAAAAACCATCTGGAAATTGAACCCTTCGGGAAGCGAGATAAACATGGGAACATACACTCCCACCGTGAAAGCCGAGAAACCTACACATGGATAGAGACTTTCGATATCTCTAGGTGTTAGTGCACCTTAAAGTCAAACTTATGATTTACGTCGCACAAGATGAGTCGAGTGTAGGTGAGGTAAGTGAAAGCCTTAAAACCTTCGAGAGATACTAGTCTCACATTTCTATTTAAGTCATAGTTGGAGTCGTTATCGAGTTAGCATTGCATTATTTGATATTCAAGCATTATATTGGTTGGCATATGTACTTACTTTCATTTCCAAAAACATGTGCATATTTATTTTATGCAAGCATGTAGTGTACATTTCTATACCGTATAATCTCATTCTTATATTGTTAATTGGCCATCTAACTCGTATTTTCTTTTTGGATATTTTTGCTCATATTTTTATTGCAGGCACGGAGGCTAGTTTGGGCCATGCTCAGTAGGGCATGGATTACTACAGTGCAATTTTGGAGTTAGAAGAAGTCACCTTCATTTCATTTATTCATTTTGTCTAGAGGCTAGTTGATATGCTTATTTATTTTTGTCCAGCTTGTAGCTCGAGACTTTCTTTTGTATAGTGTTAACGCTGGTATTCCTACTTTTTCATTTCAAGAATTCACTATATGTAAGATGGTGGTGGATTGCAATTGCCACATTTTTATATCTTGTAGTTACCATTGGATATATGATGTATATATTTTCATCTTTGTTGTACTATGGATTCAATGGGAATGTGGATAGTTATGATGCACATATTTTCATATTCCTTTTTGTATATTACATTCTTGTTACTTTTATTACTATTATTTTCACATACTCGCGTCCCTGAATTTATGGAAATTCGGGACACGACACTCTCTTTCTCCATTTGAGTTCCTAATTTTCTATCAATTTAGAATATTTGGAAAAGAAATTTGAAAGATTTTTTGCTTTTCATTTGTTATAATTTTTTAGAGTAAAATTATAAACTTTCGTTTTTTTTTTTTTAGTGAGTTGGGTAGATTGAGAGGTATTATACTTAATTGGTATAATTGGTATAATTGGTGAGTGTAAACTCGAACTAGAGACTCGGATATCTCAAGGTTATAATGCTTCAAGTAAAACCCGCATGACTACTTGGTTGCACAGTTGGGTTAGGATCTGCAAGGGTTACCAGTTGTAAAAAGGGTGAAGTTTGTCACTGAAAACATTAGGGAACTCAAAATGGAATTTTGAAGAAATGGAGCAAGGGCTTGACGCAATGTTAAATTATTACCGAACCACCATATATTGCTATGTATTGTATCTCTTTGCTTTTCTTTACCTTTTGCATTCTTATTGCTTAAAACACCAACACATAAATTTCATAAGCATAATCATTTTTACATAAACTTGAGAGAATATATTTTTACTCCGGTAATTTTTATATAAAAAAAAAAAAAGGCCGATTCACCCGCTCATAGTATGCCACTTTGAGCCAACACTTATTATGAGGGTTACAAACTTTAAATGTGCAAACAATTCCATCCATGAAATATTTTAGTTTTAGAATTTGAACGTGAACAATTAAGATAGTTAATTAGTATGGGATGTTTATAATTTTGCCCTCAATTGTTTTTCTTCCTGTTGTCCATAAATTCTATTATTTGTGTTTAAGTTGGGAAAATCTTGAAAGTAAAAAATAAAGAAAACATAGGGGTAAAATATACTTCTTAGATGGGGTAGATACATAAATAAAAAATATAATAATGATAGTAATTAAATGTATCCGGTCATAGTAGCGAATGAAAATGAATTCCTTTCATTTTTATATCAAATTTAAAGTTTATAATTATTTTTGTTGATATAGTTAAAATTTTAATTTTGACATATATTAATTTATAATTTTTTTGGCTAATACAATTTTACTCTTCTTTATTTTAAGCTATTCTAGGAATTAATTGTAATTTTATTTAAGTAAAAAAAGTAATTTTAAATTATAAAAAGGATAAACTTTTGGAGAGTTAGTAGTTTTAGATTAGAGTTAGATATTAACTATAATTTTCATATTGAAGGAAATCTTGACAAACAAAATTATATGCTATATTTCATGTCTAGATCAAAATATTTTACTTGGGCACGCAAGAAAGATGTGCTTTTTTTACTTTTTTTTTAACTTATGACAAACATAAAAAGGAATGTTGCTTGTTGGCAAAATAAAGACACTATATAAAAGCCAAGACTTGGGTTGCAACTCAATTGTGCCTCAACAAGCAACTGTAACCACTCTTTAACTCATAACAGAAGAAAAAAACATGGCTTTCAAAAACCAGCACTGTTTCATCTGCTTTGCTTTGCTAATCATGTTGGAAACCCTAGCTTTGCAAGCCACATGTCGCTCTCTTCAAGAGGCGACAATGTTTGAGAGGCACGAGCAGTGGATGGCTCATCATGGTCGTGTATACAAGGACTCTGCTGAGCGAGAGACTCGTTATAACATATTCAAGGTTAATGTCGAACAAATAGATTCTTTCAACAAAGCCTCGAACAAGCCTTACAAACTTGGCGTCAACCAGTTTGCTGATCTCACCAATGACGAGTTCAAATTGCGCAATAGGTTCAAAAGCCATGTTTGCTTCTCAGATATGGCATCATTCCTATATGAAAATGTGTCAGCTGTACCGGCCACCATGGACTGGAGGAAGAAAGGAGTTGTGACGGCTGTGAAGGATCAAGGCCAATGTGGTAAGCAATTTCCTCAACCAAAAAAATAAACGCAAAAAAAAAAAAAAGGGGGAAAGAAAAAAGGCTTATGACAACCTTAATAGCTACATAATAAGCATGCACATACACACCAGATTGGGTGTCATATGCCCGATGGTTATGTTTACTTAGGACACGACAAAAATACTTGACGAACAAATCACAACATGTATGCTACTCTTTGAGTAATTCTTTATATACAACAAATATTTTGAAGCGCTGGACGTGGCTGTGGTCAAACTGCAATCGTTATTCTTTTAGTTTTGGGGTTAACCTATGGTGTCATAAAAATGGGGTCATACTTGCAATTACTAATTTTTCAAAATGGAATCACTTTTATCGGAAATCTCCATTCTGATAAACAAAGCTAAAATCATTTTTATCAGTAATGAGGTGCAAAATACTAAGATTTGATGGTTTGACCTCCCTTTTTATATGTTAATACTTGTTCGTCTAAGATGCTATGTGATTATTTGTATTCACGTAATAATATACAACCAATGGAAAACTGAAAATTACTATTTGATATATCACTGTCGTATACGTATCTACAAGTTTTCAAATTTTAAGTACATGTATTTGCATCCGCTGCCGTATATGTGTCTATAGTTATTAGATAGCTTCTTATACTTTTTATTTACTATTATCCAGGATGTTGTTGGGCCTTTTCGGCTGTTGCAGCCATGGAAGGCATTAACCAACTAAAAACTAAGACACTCGTGTCTCTATCTGAGCAAGAGCTTGTTGACTGTGACACAACCTCTAACCATGGCTGCGAAGGGGGCCTTATGGATTATGCATACCAATACATAATGGCTCATGGAGGACTTCATAACGAGGAAGACTACTCTTACCTTATGGAGGAAGGTACTTGTGATGAGAAGAGGGTAAGCAATACGAATTAGAATGTAGGAATATCATTCCAATACTAATTCTTAGTAAATTTAATCTCCTAATGGGAAAAAAAATATTACGTTTCACCCTATCTCAAATTATAGGAAGAATCGCAGGTCGTGACCATTAGTGGCTACCACGATGTACCTGCGAACAATGAAGATAGCCTGTTGAAGGCTCTTGCAAACCAGCCTCTCAGCGTCACCATAGAAGCATCTGGCAGAGATTTCCAGTTCTACAGTGGGTTAGGCCTTATAATTCTCATGCATATATACATATTCTTATAAGCATACTGATGTATATATCACTCGTTGACTACTTTACACATACGTTGCTGAAGAGAATCCATGTAAGGGACATTAGATTTTCAGGGTGTTTTTGATGGGCATTGTGGAACTGAGCTAGATCATGGAGTAGCAGCCGTTGGATTTGGATCTAGCAAAGGGTTGGATTACATCATAGTGAAAAATTCGTGGGGGCCGAAATGGGGAGAGAAGGGGTATATCAGGATGAAGAGGAACACTGGCAAACCTCAAGGGCTCTGTGGCATAAACAAAATGGCTTCTTATCCTGCTAAGAAGAAATAGTTTCATACGGTTTTAATTGTTCAGTTCCTGATTGACTATCGCAAATGTAATCGAATATCTACGCAAGGATGAAGCTAAAGGGCACATAAAAAAGACAAGCAATTGAAAATAAGTTGTTTTAATGTTATTGTGGATGTGAATTTGTCGTCGTTTTACACCCATTTTCAGTACATGCAACCTCAAAACAGTGATCAAGTTTGGTAAATGACATCTTTTGCAATTTCAAATCAGTCGGTGAACAAATTTAGAATCATAGTAAATCAAAATTATGCCACAAACTGCAACTAGGTTATGCTCTAAGAAAGTAAGGAAAAACAACTAGTAGGCCCTACAGACCCCTTCTTAGCTACCCGATCACAATATGCACACAGACCATATACGATGACGTATATAGAGACTGCCACAGGCAGTGTCATTACCTGCAGTCCTACAACAAGATAATTACTCGTACTTTGTGATGACAGCTTCGAGAATGCCATCAGATCTAAAATTGGGTGAAAAAAGCCTTGGATCAACGGGTCCCGGCAAACTGAAAGACAGTGTGAACGGTCCAGGTGGGCATTGTTGCTGAAACTTCATTTCATACACACGCGAATGCCTCTCAACAGTTCTTCTACCAGTAGATGTAATGCCACGGATGTGAACTTTTCCATCCCGTTCAACTTCACAGCTAAACTGACCTGCTAAAGGACACCAACCCATGATATAATAAAGACTGATTCAGTCGCACTTTAAATTAAATTCTAAGCATTAGAATGGGAAAAATATGTTCTGTTTTCAACTCAAATCAAGATAATAGATAACACTATATTATAAGAGGTTTGTTCACTCCCGCCTTAACTCTGCAACATGGCCATTTTCTATTCACTACTCAAAAATATTTGTGGGCTATATAAATGTATAATCTAACCAAATTATTCAATTTATTTCTGGATTCCATCATTCCACATAACAAATTCAGGAAACCAATTGACCATAAGTTGAAAATAAACCACCCACTTCTATCGAAGTAGGACTATTTGTCCAAGACGTTGTACACATGTCACGTTCTATATGCGCTCATAGCAAAATTCTGTACCACTAAAGAAGTTTGGACAGTAAGAATGTCGATAACATAGTCTACAATAAACACCTGACGTTTTTCCAAGAAGAATCAAATAGAAGATTTAAACCATAGTTGCCAAATTCGGAAGCGGAAAAGGGAATCGTCATGGAAACGGAAGCGAGAAACGCGATCTAAAAATATAGGGGAAACGAGGAAACGATCGTAAAACTTCTCAGATACGATTGCAAAATGTGAGAAAATATATATGATTATTCAATCTAGTACTGGAAAATATTTTTCAAAATTATGAATACCCGTTATACGTAAACTTCTATACTTATATTTGATATTTTTTATAAGCATATTACTCATAATTTAAAAGAATGTACATAAAAAAAACTTTTGATTTAGCATAAAATTACTAAAAACACTATATTTCACTATATTTTTATTGATTTTTATTTAATTTTGTAGGAATATGTGCTCGTCAAATTTCCTATAAGTTTACTACTAGTATCCGTAACGTTTCCTAGTCGTTTCCGAGACGTTTCTTATGCGTTTTCTATGACTTTCCCTTCAAAAAATTTTAGTGTTTCGCCTTGATACTGGAAACCGGCGTTTCCGGTAACTATGATTTAAACTCTCTGTTTTACTAATATCAAACTAAAGAGCCTTCTCATTCCGAGCATCCATTGAAGTAGCACGATGGAAAACTAAAACAAGGAAGAAAAGAACAAGAGAGGGAGACAGAAACCAGGATCCTTCTTGACCCCAGGCAGGGCAACTTGGAAAAAATAAGCATTTTTGCTCACACCAATGTCCACAGCTCCAATAGCGGGCCCAGTTACCCCTCTACTAGCTGATCCAGTAAACACAATACATGGCTTCGACTTAAGTTGTTCCACCTTTGGAACTGGCAGGAGGCGCATCACAAAAGGCCCATCATAGTTGTCAACTCGTGGGACCAGTGACATGTCAGAGGGATATTGTGGTTTCTCCGTATGTTGATCGTCATGAGACTTCGAAAATGGGTTTCCTTCTGCAGTTGCATCTTCTCCGTCCATTTTCTCCTCTTAACTTTTCGAGCTGCCTTTTTCACCTTCACTAAATCTTTTGATTGGATTTGAGCCCGACTTGAATGATCTACCAGCTGGCCTATTTCAACCTTCAGGAACTGCATATTATCATGCGTTCATGGATATAATAATCATCATTAGTCTTACCTCGAATGCAATTGAAATATAGACAGTAAAAGAAATAAATACTAATTTCCAAATCCATTGTACGTTGAGTACAGATTCAATGTCAACGTGATTTTTCTGAATTAAGAAGGATATTCATTAACCAACTTAAGTTTATCAAATATACCAAATACAAGGTGAGTGAAATACCAAGGAGGTGATGTTTACCCCTTCTCTCCCCTTATGAAACGCACACAAACTAGGTGGTGAGAAAATTGTAAGATGATCTCCAAATACATAGATAAAAGTAAATGGTGAATTTTAGAAACACTACCGCCGGAAGGTTCAACTGAAGGAGTGGATTAATCAGTTCAATTAAGGCCAAACTGTCAAAAAAGATTGCACAGCCAATGCTGTTTAACCATCACTGCTAATTACGACAATAACGATATGAGGCCGAAATAGTATGTTCTACAGTACAAGCAACATGATCACACACACATCAATAGTCACAACTCTGCCAAATTCTCTCCAGCTAAGCTTGTTCAAAGACTTGCATTTTATCGTCTATATCGGTTTGTTTGGTTGCCTCGTATACACATAAAAATACTTTTTTTTAGGAGTTGAAAAGGTAGTATGCCTGTAACTTTCCAGTAGTACTTGTATAAGTATCTTAAGTGTGTGTTAGAAAGTGGAAAAGAAAAGTTCCAAGTTGGAAGTAGTGAAAAGAAGTTAGCATGGGTGTGACGTCAGAAATATGTGCACTTTTTTGGAGAAAATATCAAAATTTATACTTTTAAAAAGGTATATTTTTCTACCTCAAAAGTATGAATAAATAAATTTTTGCTTACTGCATCAAACACACTTTTTATATAAAACTAAAAAAATACAAAAACTTATGCTTTTTACTCAAAATTAAATATTTAAAAAGCATCATATGCATATGGATATGCACGTATATCGTTTTGCATTTCCTCATAAGAAGGATAATTAGGAAAAGATACAAAATACACACATAATACAACTCTTTTACTCCTTAATTATGCAAGCAAACAACATTGTTACCAATTTGCATGTGCCTACATGACCAAAAGTTTGCTAGACAGATTGCAGTACCCCCATAATTATTATGTGTTGAATTTTTTAGTGCAAAATTTGTATATGTAAATAAAGTGTTCATATTATAGTGTGAAAATTTTCTATACGTAGTTTCGGACCCCATAAACTTTCTACCAGATGCCTGCTCCTGCACCTACCTACATGATCACCAACAACAAAGTTCTCAACAATTCTAAGTTCTAACACTATTTCCAATTCAAAAATTTCACTCAAGGTAATCAGTGCCCAAGTAACTAAAAACTAATCCATAATCAATTATGCCCAAAATTCACTTAACTTAAAGACCAGCATTCACAAAATTAGACATGTAATTAAACCCTTGAATTAAAGCACGAAAGGGAATTAAATAAAAGATAAAGAGTTCGAGAATATAATACCAATTACCCATAGGGGAACGAGCTCGCAGCTTGATGGAGCTCTCACCCCTTTATCTCTCTCCCTCTCTCTCTCCCTCGGTGAGTCGAGAACTAAAGTGGGAGAATGGGGAGATGGAGCATATAAAGAATGTGAAAAGTAGTGCTCGCTGCATTTGCATCAGATTCTCCTTCACTGAAAAAAACAAAATAATAAATATAAATAATCACTTTGTCCATTTATTATTGTTACCTTAAAGTATTATTTTTTACTTAAAATTTAATGCATATTGCGAAATATTAATTATATATTAATAAAAAAATATTATTATTTTTTAAGTTTAGAATTATAGTTATAAATACAATTGCTTTCTAAGCAAGAGATAGAAACGGAAATAAAAGTGATGAGATACAAGAAAAATATAAATAAATAAATCCTATAAAAATTTATTATATATTATTAAATAAATATAATTGCTTAGTAAAAACAACTATTCTTCCTTAGTAATAAACATTAAAATTTTTATAATATAAATTTTATTTTAAATTCAATTATATGTTTATCATATATATCATTTTAGGTTTATAAACATACATAGTAGCTGTAACATCTATATGGATAGGTGCAAGTTTTGTGGTGCAATCCGTGGTAGACGCGGTGTTTCCTGATAAACTACATTTGCAATTCATTATTCGTTATTTACATTCACCTAGTCGAAATCGGTAGATATTTGGATGATAAATACGAGCGGAGCTTACTCTTTTGGAGAAAGTTAGCGGGTATCGGAAGAAATTGTGCTGCTTCAACCCAGATGTGGAACTTAATGATTTTTTAAGACGCGATGATGTTTTTGTTGATGGAGATGTCAGTCAAGGGATAGACGAGAAAAGTCGTTGGACATGAGCTAGAGCGGCCAAGGTCAATTTGGTGAGCTCCCTTTTTAGTCTCTCGACCGTTTTTGGGTGAGAAATTCACTTGGATAAAGCTGATTAGTGTG
>MKEJ01085080.1:0-14845 GCA_001753735.1 Embelia ribes | reverse complement strand
TTACAAAAATAAAAAATTATAACATTATTTTTGAAATTTTTATTGTTGCCATTTTTGGGGCTTAAGACACTCGTCTCACCGGGTATTAGAGACTCTTTCCCTCAAACAAAATGCGGTTTTTTGCGATTGTGGCACATTTGGCTAGACTACATACAATTTCAAAGTAATACATCTGTAATAAATATTTGCAAAATAACTTGTTTTATTTGAAAATATCTAAGTTTTATATGTTTTCTATATATTTTGATTCGACACTTTACCATGAAATATAACGATAATTATTTTAAATTTTACAAAGAAAATGTCTTACATTTATGCGTTTTCACTGTAAAAATATATAACCCCTAAAACGAATAAGACATTGTGTTTTCTTTGTCAATTTTTTTTTTATTTTTCTTTTTTTTTTTTTCATTTTCTTTTCTTTTCTTTGTCATTATTCTTTCCTTTTTCCTTTTCTCAAGGGTGAATGATACTAATGGCCTCCATATTTTGAATACGAATTCTCTTTGGTCTCCATAGTTTCAGTTCTAATATTACCACTCTCATACTTTGCGAAAATGATACATTTACCCAATATAGAAGAAAAGTCATGTATTCATTTTTTGAACAAAGGACAATTTACTAGTATATTTTTTTTATGATAATATATGTTGATATTATATCCTAATTTGAGTAATTACGAAAAGAAAATATAGAAAGAACTAAATATATCATTTTTCTTTAACGTTAGGAAAAATATGTCGTCCTTGCAAAATATGAGACTAACACTATTGGAATTAAAATTATAGGAACCAAACAAATTTCTTTTTAAACTATGAGACCAATGGTGCCAACCCTTAGTGAAAGTAAAAAAAAAAAAAGAATAATGTGATTACATTGAAAACACAATTTTTCTGTGCGTTTTTTGTTATATAATTTTTACACTGAAAACACATTAATATATTTTTTTATAAAAAAAAATTGATTAACTATGGTTATATATGACAATGGAGTGTAGAATAAGATTTTATAAAAAGCGCATATAATTTATGTATTTTTTGATAAAGTAAGTTATTTTGAAATTATTTGTAACTGAGGTAACACAATTTAATAAAACTACATATATGTCAAAATCCGTGGGCCAACAGAGACATTAAATAATCGATGGGGCCATTAGGTAATATCAGGAAAAAGAAAGGGCATATATGTCGAAATCGGTGGGGCCCCCATGATTTGGCAATAAATGTTCGCATATTTATAGCCCGAAATAATGCCTGAGCTGTAATAAAACCAACATTTACTTTCGTTATCTTTCTCGATTTTCAAGCCCAATTCCCCTGCTTCAGGTTCGTCAATTCTCTCTCTCTCTCTCTCTCTCTCTCTATATATATATATATATGTATAAATGTATATGTACTTGCAAATAAATATGTATATATGAATAATTGTAGTCAACGCCGCCACGAGCTACGAGTTGACTACGGCAGCGGGGAGAGATTCTCGGAGGCTCTAAATTTTTTCTCCAAAAACAGCGTCATTTCTGTAGTTGCTCTCTATTAATAATTTTTTCTCCCTTTTTTTAAAATAAATAAATAAATTATTGTTTAATTGTTGCTTGGTATTGATTTTCTTTTTTGGTGTTTAAATTGAGGTGTTTTAGGGTTTATTGTTTGTAATTAATTGATTCTTTTTAGTTCCTCTTTATCCACATGCAAATAATATATATATATACATAGCAATTTTAGTCAACTCCGCCGTGAGCTGGTGGTTGACTACGCCAGCGGAGAGAGATTCTCTCAGATCCTTCTCTTCCATTTTATCAGAGAATCTGATAATTTGGGGAGGTCATATATGCTGTGTTATGTAATGGTTCCATAATTACTATATAATTTTGCTTTTTTATATTTTTGTTTCTTGCTTTAGTCATTGTTTGAAATTTAGGACTTTCTTGGGTTTTCTTATTTGGAATTAATTGAATCTTTCAAGTTTCTTTTGATATGATTTTATGAGTGAGAATTGAGCTTTAGTGAATACTAATTGGATTAATGTGGGATCAATCTATAGATTAAGTTAATAATTGCTTGTTCATGGTTTTGGATGGTTGAAGGGGATCATTTATGCTATGTTGTGCTAGTGAGAGAATAGGCTCCATATTACTAGTGAATTTGCTTATCCATTTTTGTTTCTTGCTTTTGTTGTTGCTTGGTAGTGGTTTGTTTTGTCTAAATTAAGGTGTTTCTTGGGTTTCCTGTTTGTAATTCGTTGACTCTACCATGTTTATTAAGTTCTGTAGTTAATATTAATTTGATTAAAGGTGGGATTAAGCTATGGGTTAACTCAATCATTACTTCTCCTTGGTTTTTGGTTGCTTTCCTAATAAAAGAATCTGATAATTGAGGGCGTGATAAACACAAGGAAAAAGAAACGTCTTTGTTACTATACTTGTCAGTATTACAAGTTATTTTTAGTTCGTTGGTGCTTGAAATTAAGTTGTTTTTTGTATGGATTTAGTTGGGTCTTTCAAGTTTCTTAGTTCTGCTTTGTTGTATTGAGCTTTACTGAATGTTGATATTAGTGCGATATTTGCTGTGGATTAAGTGTATCATCATTTCTTCATTGTTTGGTTGTTGCTTTATTGATTTCAATGGAAACGAAAGAATATGGTAATGGGAAAGTTAAAAACCTTCCAAAAAAATATGGTAATGGGAAAGTTCTATTAGACTACCGAAAGCAGATCCAGTAAAAAAGGAAAATTTTGGTTAGATTTAAGTGGACTCCTGCGAATGATAAATGTTCTGTACTAGGCTTCTCTATTGAACTACATGGTTCTTGTCTTCTCTATGATCGGGTTGTGATTTTTGCTCACTTTGTTTCTTTCCGGTGTCGGGTTAGGTGACGTAACCTTAGGGAGATCAAATTTCTAACGACTTGTGGCTATTATCGGTCAAATAAATTATACCCCAATTGAGAAGATCAATTACTATATTGTATTTTTTGTTCATTTCAAGCTTTGGCAAAATTAGGTCATCTTGAGTTTCCAGATCTCAAAACTCTACCTTGCATGAATTTAGGCTGCCAATGTTACAGGGGCGAAAGAGGTCAATATATATTGTTTATCGACTTTAGAATCCCGTTATGGGTTTTGACCCTCGGTCTTTATGCCAAGCGGAAGCCAAAAGACTAGTTTTTCTGATCGTGCTGTTATTTGCCTCAGCCATAGCAACGCAATACTTTGAACTACCATATGGCACTGCTATGCGGTCTATATTTCCTCTCGGAAAGTCTCAAGTAACGAAAATAAGCCCTTTTTCTAATCGAAGTGATACAGACATTGGCAATGGTAATATCCACGTAAGTAATGGCTCAGAAGGAGAAAATGTAAGGGGGCAAAATGATTCAGTATTACAGAAAAATGGAGGGCCAGATGTTTCTCTTGGATTTGATGAGAATCGCTCTGACCCAGAAGATGAACTTTCTTCAAAGGATTCTATACAGGTGGCGTATAATTCAACTGCTGATAGTGAACTACCAGTTAATGCCCTGTCACCTACCATCTCTCCAAATAGTTCACCTTCTGCAAATATTTCTTTAGGAAGTAATTTGGAAGAGGTTTCGACTTCTATACGAGAAAAAAATGAAAGTCTGGAGTCCGTCTCTCCAAATACTTCTCCGGTACCCCCGCCATTTAGTTCAACCCCCAACTTGAGCAGTACTGCAAATGTAAATATTAGCGCAACACCATCAAAATCTGTTGATCCCAATGCATCTTCAGAGAAGAAAGACACTGGCAAGACTTCTCAAAATGGTAAGAAATCTGGGGAATCTCAAAATAACAAGCCTACCATCAAGAAAGGGGTTGATGGAGCTATAAAGGAAGCAGTGTCTATATCAGATATGAATGATTTGCTGCTACAAAGTCATGTGTCATCATTTTCAATGGTATGGGCTCACTTTTAGTCTCATATATGCTAAAGTAGCTAGAGTTCTAGGGATATAATTTTTTCTTTCTATGATGTGTTTACAGAAACCTCGGTGGTCCTCAGCAGTTGACCAGGATTTATGGAATGCGAAGTTGCAGATTGAAAATGCACCTGCGGTAGACAATCATCTTGGGCTTTATGCTCCCCTCTTTCGAAATGTTTCCATGTTTATAAGGTGACAGTGTTCATAACATATTTCTGTTCCCCTCTAACATGTCGTGATATATTAGTATTTGAATATATACTTTCCATATGCAAGGAAACCGTTCAACTTTCAAATATTTGAGCAAGCCGATTAAATGTTTCTGTTGAAATTGCAGAAGCTATGAATTAATGGAACAAATGCTCAAGGTTTATATATACAAGGAGGGGGAGAGGCCTATATTCCATACTCCGGTTCTCAAGGGAATATATGCTTCCGAGGGCTGGTTCCTGAAACTGCTGAAAGCAAACAAACATTTTGTCACCAAAAAATCAAACAAAGCCCACCTTTTTTACTTGCCATTCAGTTCTCGAATGCTAGAGGAAACATTATATGTACCAAATTCTCACAATCGCAAGAATTTGATACAGTGCTTGAGGGACTACCTCGATGTGATTGTTGGGAGATACAGTTATTGGAACAGAACTGGTGGAGCTGATCATTTTCTCGTGGCTTGCCATGACTGGGTAATTTGCATGTTATTACTAGATTTTTACATATTCAGTGATTCTACATATTTTGATTTTTAGTGCAGTATAGAGTTGATCCATATAGTAATTTCCTCATGTCCAGTACCTCGAAGAATTAAGGGCACCCTCCAGTTTTACTAGTCTATTTTTATATTGTTCCTTCGAGCCTGAAAATGGCCTCTCGACTTGTGGGGTGATGTTCCACATTCCTTACGCATTGTCTGATCTAGTGATGTATATCTATCATGGTCGAGAACTGAAGAAAGATCATTTCTTCCTTATTGGTCCTTGTAAGCAAATTTTTTTTAGGATGATTGTCTGGAACTCTAACTCCTTATATGTGCGGATGAATTAAAAAGCAAAGTTTTCAAGGGAGAGTTAGGAATAAAACATTTTCTAGCGTTTCTCATCATCTTCCGAATTGTTATGGGTTGTAACAAACTTCTTTCTTTCTGAAGGCTCCATCTGAAACAAGGGCATTCATGGCAAATTGCATAAGAGCACTTTGCAATTCCGATGTCAAAGAAGGTTTCAAGTTCGGTAAAGACGTGTCTCTTCCAGAGACATACATACGTAATGCGCAGAAACCTCTAAGAGACCTAGGTGGAAAACCCCCTTCGCAGCGGAATATCCTTTCTTTCTTTGCAGGAAATATGCATGGTTATGTTCGTCCTATTTTATTAAAGCATTGGGAGAATAAAGACCCTGATATGAAAATATTTGGCCGAATGCCCGAAACAAAGGGTAACTCAAACTATATCCAGCACATGAAAAGTAGCAAGTATTGTATATGCGCAAAAGGGTACGAAGTGAATAGTCCCAGAGTGGTCGAGGCCATTTTCTATGAGTGTGTTCCAGTGATTATCTCTGATGATTTCGTTCCCCCATTTTTCAATGTTTTGAATTGGGAATCGTTCGCTGTTTTCGTTTCGGAAAAGGATATTCCAAATTTGAAGAATATACTCCTTTCCATCCCGTCAAAAAGGTATCTCCAGATGTATAAGAGGGTTAAACAGGTACAACAGCATTTTCTTTGGCATGTTAAGCCTGTGAAATATGACATCTTCCATATGATACTCCACTCGATTTGGTATAATCGAGTTTTTCAAATGAGACCCATATAAGACTCGTCCCGGAATATTTTCATATAGTTTTCTTTACCTGCTTTTTACGGCACAAATTCACAGCTTAGAACAAGTAAATTTGGGATAAGTTATGACTTCTCCCAAATTTTGGAAATAGCTTTATTTTTACTTGGGCACTTTATTTTTTCATTTTTTTGGGTATCATGCTTGTAGGCTACGGCTATTCTTTAATAAACTAATGAGAGGAAGAAAGTATTCTAAGAGTTTCCGTCGTCAATCGTGCATTATTGTTTCTCTTGTATAGTAGTTTCTACTTTCTAGACAGGTTTCTTCTTGTGCTTCAAAGTGGTATTATTTGTTGTACATACATTTTGATAAATGGAACTATTGTTTGAAATATTTTTCTTGTAATTTTCAGATAAATTGTAAGCTTTTCTATGAATTGTTCAGTTATATCTAGTTGTAATGAATGAAAGTCTCAGAATTTGTTTTATGGTCATATATTAATACATGTCTAACTGAATAGGTAAACTTGTTCATTCACCAACTTATAATTTATCCGAGCCAGCGTAGGGCTCGGAACTGAGATTGAGATTTGTCATGTTTGACGTAAACTTGTTCTCCCCCTGAGATGTGTGATCAATGCGGGATGGACATTTAAGTACTGTGTGGCTCGTTGTGATCAAATTGGAATGGGCATTTAAGTACCGTGTGGCTTGTCTTTCTACTTGGACAATAAATAGGCCCGGGATTGCTATTGCCCAGAAATGACCTCGACTAAGATTGTCGTGTTCACTTTGGTTTGGGCATTTTGAGAATATTTTCTCCCTATGTGAAGTGTCGCATATTGTCATTTTTATGCTGTTTTTCATCTTTATGTTTCTCTTTTCGTCTGCCACGTTTGGAGACGTCGCGGAGGCCAGAGATGGAGATATGTAGGGACTAAAGAATCATAATTTTTAATTTATTTTATTTTATTTTATTATTTATTTATTTTTATTTTTTTTACCACAATGAATCATCCCCACATGGTTAACTGACGATTCATTGTGGTAAGAAAATTTAAGAGAATAAACGTAAAGGAAAAGAATAACTACATTTCACATTGAAAAAATAAAGAAAGAAATCCTAGTCACTGATCTGAGAACTATAATTGTTACATATTTTCACAATCAAATCATTCTGCAGAGAATAAACACTAATTAATCACAACACAAACTACTGGCTTCGGGCACGTTGTCTTCGATGACATAAGCCGATAAATTCAAGTATGCGTCTTGATCCACCCTGTTTCTCCATCTCGCTCTACAAATCACACACGTCGTGGATCTCCTTCGGCTGCTCCTTTTCCATGCCAACAAGCATTCTTCATGGATCGGATTCCGACAGGTTCCGCAGACCATCACTTTCTGGGCCTGCTCAATTTCGTCGAGGCAGATGGGACAGGTAGTCCCGTTTTCTATCTCGATAGTCGTTCGGCCAACATTCATACTTTGCCTGGATTGTAAAAACATTCGATGGAATATATCTCTGATGTTGGCCCTGGCTAGAGATTCGGGCGAGGTTGGGGTGCTGATTAGGCGATTGAGTTGGCAGGGCCTGAGAGTTCTCCTTCTGAGACAGGTGTCTTCAAGGGAGACACCCAACACACGGATCAGGACGAAGAGGATGTGTTTGCACGGGGCTATACGGTCCGGGCACGTGCAACAAGGAGCGAGAGAAAGTGTGACGGTGTATACGTTACCTGTAGCGCCCAACACGTAGAACTCAGACTCAGAGCGGTGGAGCAGGAGGAGGCGGTGTCTGAGGGCCCTGATGATCCTGTCAGCGACAAACTGCGTCATTTGGAGGTGAGTGTTGGGCGAGGAGTGGTCATGGTCGGGCGGTGCTGATGTGGAGGCGACGGATTCCATTCTAGGTACGTGGCGGCTACAGCGGTTTAGCTGGTTGTTTGGGATTAAAATGTGGGAATGAGTTTCTTGTTGGAGTGTTGGTTTTGAATGGAATGGGAAAGTGTTGTGATTCTTTGGATAGTTTTGGAAACAAGTGAAGGAATAGCGGATGGGTAGGGAAAGTATTGGTGTTGGAATAGTTTTTAGAAATTTTAGAAACTAAACTTGATCAAATGGTACACTTGCATGGTTGTCCTTTAAGGTACGTTAAGTCTCTAGAAGGGTTACTTTTTTATTATTATTATTATTTTCTTACATACCAAATATGGTAGCTCTTAAATTTCCACGCAGCTTATTTATATTTTGTAAATAGCGGTCAAAAAAATAATTTTGTTACAGACCATGGCGTCCACAAGATGATTAGCACAGGAGGATACGTGTGGGGAGAAATTGGAGAAAACTTGTTTCTAACCTTTTGTTTTAACTTGTAGCCCTTATTGTAGAGGGAAAATATTCCATTTAGAATCCTTAAAATGGATCATAACTTGAAATACACAACTCATGGGTTTTGTTTGATAGGCGGGCGAAAACTTGAAGAAACAAGTTTTGCGTGTCTCGCAATTCCAAGTTTTTAAGTTTTTGAAGGTCAAAGCAGTATCGACATTGAACCAAGCTTCATCGCTTTAAGGTTGCCTTCAGAGCGCTCCAACAGCTGACACAAGCCATTTTTGGTCTCAGAGTCACGAGTCTGCGATGTGAGAGCTCAAGCGCCCTGCTGCCTCATAGGATCCAAAATTAGCTGCGGCTAGCAGCATCAAAACTTGACATTATATGACCTAAACCTCCGACACTCTAAATATAAGTGATTTGTATGACAACCAACAGCTAAAGATATGAAAAAAACAAGGAAAGGCCGTAGATAGAATTGACAAGAAGGCCATAGCAAAAATTCCTTGAACAAGTAGGGCGACAAATCGATCAGATGGCCCAAATAGAAAGTGTTTGCATTTGAGTTGTTGCTACTAATGGGAATGACATTCATTACGAGATAGAGTCGCACATAGTCGATAGTCTCGAGAAGGAGAAATTGCGTTCGAGATATTGACAAATTGAAATAAACAGCAAAGAAGTGCAAACAGATACAAGATACAGGATTATTACCAGTATATTCATAAATGATATAACCAAAGCAAAACAGCGCAAGGACGCTGGCCTCCGAAGCAAAATGCATAGAGCATAACCGAGTGAAATAAATATGCAATAGCTGATAATAAAACTAAATCACCAAAACTTTCAATGCAAGTTCAGAAAAAAAATTAAAAAATTCATTACAAGTATTCGAAAGATTGACTAAGATGACATTTTGGTTAAAGAGGAACCAAAGCGCATTATTTTCATGCGTTCTCACTTGTACTCGAAGGTTGGAGGGCTCGGAGAATCAAAGCTTTCCAGGACTTCCGTCCTGCTTCCATTGGTGGTACCAGATTCCTCCTTTTTACCAAAAAGCCCTCCAAACCATGAAGACGACGCCGCTGATGACGCTGATGATGATGAAGACGAAGAAGATGCATCTCCCACGCCCCCCAAAGTTACGGGAGCTTGATGAGGTAACTGCCCCGTCGGGTACCCAGGGGGGATATTGGGCATTTGCTCTTCCATCTGTGGGAAATTCTGTGGTGCGCTCATAATCTTGTTCAACATGATCCCAGCTCCCTCGATCAGAGCAAGTAAAACCCCACCGAACAACGCTGATCTTGAAGCAGCACCGAGACCCTGTCGCATCTGAAGGAAACCTCCAGTTGCAGCACCTGCATTATTTACAAAACACAATAGTAAAGAAATGGTTTCAATCCACCACCATTGTAAATCTTCCGTACACCATCCGAATTCGATATCAGATAGATGACATATGTTCATATGTTATGGTCCGAACATCTATATATAGATAGCCCACTGGCTTACAAGAAAGAAATTTAGAGCAGCGGAGGATAGAATATTGTAGTTACAAAAGATTATAATTCTAACACACCACCAATACAGTGGTTACACAGAGAACATGTAGTCGGCCAACAAAAACCTGGCAGAAACCAAGTTCTCTGTCCATGAGAATCGACAAAGTGTTGAGTGGAAAGAAGTGAGGATGCTACAAAATGAGAGTTACGTTTGTGTTCGATGTGCAAGGCAAATACAAACTCACTGAACAAGTTATACAAAATAAATGTTAACGTCTACATCTCACGTGTCTCTTACAACATAGTATGTGATCCCTTCAACATATGTGTTGCGTAATTTACCCAAAAAAAAAACGTGTGTTGCATGGATAGCCAAAGGCAATAATATGATTTAAGTTGGTCTCCTAAAGTTACAAGTTGGATTATTTTGTCAAAAAATAGATAGATGTTATGAAAGGGTTGCAACTTGTTAAGTATACAAGGTATGTATGCTTAAAGGTTGACATCATCTTCAGAAGTTAAATATTTTTTAGATGATATCTCCATGTTTCCTGATAAAATACACAGCCTAGAGATGTGGAAAAGCAAAAATCCCGTAGGAAATCGCACACTGCAATAAAAAATATGGGGTGCCCGTGGTTCCGCCCAAATGCTGATCTAGTGCACCATGTCCTACACCCACTTTGCCAGTGTCTTCGTTTCATTAAAATATCATTTTCTGTGTCAAAGTCAAGGTCATTGGGCGTCTTCGTGCTATTTAAATTGGAATTGGATCCGTTACAAAACAAATCACAACAATTTACTTAAAGTACGTTCTATTGGCAAATTCAAAAGATAGACCAAAAACCAACCAATTTCTACATAATTGAGGCGAACCTGCAATGATTGAATTCCATGGATCCTCTTTCTGGCGAACATAGACCATTGTGCAGTCAAATGTAGAGAAGAGACCACCCCACACTGCAAAACTACCACCAACTCGAGGTGCATTCATTCGCACGGCTTGAGTGCCCCCAATGAATCGCTCCCCTTTTGGTGAATTATAAGTGCCTTTGAGAAAGTGAAAGGCTGCCCCTCCAACTGCCCCCATGCCGAATGCGCCACCAATGTCGTCGAGGATTCGGTCTGGGCATGGTTCCCGTGAGGTCTCAGGAGTTCCCATGGATTAAATGGTAAAGTTGACTTTCAGAGGAACTTGATAGATGAGGAAATGTACTGTATCTTTTTCCTGATGGGCTAATGTCTCCACATTTCCTGTTCAAGGAAAAGGATTTGACGGCTGGGATGGACCTAAAGAGCATACAGATATATATTTTTTTTTTTAGAAACTGATAGTTGACAACACCATGTACATAACAAAACCACTTGTTCTTTTTCATGCTAATAAATATGTGGCAACTGGATCGTGATCATTGTATCATACTGAAAAATGGGTATTTGAACATTACGAAATATTGAATATTGGTAATACCAAACAAGTTCATTCATGTGTTGTTCTATAGGAATTTTATTCTTCGTCAATTTTAAATATTCTACGTAAATACCAAAGGAAATTTCAAAAAAAAAAAAAAGAAAAGAATACCAAAGGAACAGAATACTATGAAAGTTAGCAGGGATGAAGTTACAAACTAATAAAACCATATGCATCAGAAAGAAGGATAACAGCAAGCAGGCGGACACAGTACAGACAGCCATACATGATTTACCCAATAGTTGGGGCCACAGTTAATAAAAAAATCGTGGACGTAAACAAAGAAAGTACTTCAAAATAGTGGACACACTAAAATTTGGTCTTACAGCTAAAAGAGATCAAAAGGGTACACTGGATGATTAAAAAGTAAGAAACTACTCCTAATATTGCGGTAACTGAAAACAAATTAGAAATGATATTTTTTTTTCCTTGATCAAAAGGCACCCCTTGAATTCAGCTATTTTTACAAAGTATAGCTTCATTAAATTAAAATTTTCTAATCACAATTATGCAATTAATACTCAATGATGAGTATTTTTGCAGGAAACGAGTTTCTAAAGTCTTTCTTTGATCCAAAACAAAATTCTATAGCTGTGAAAGAAAGCTGAAAGGTTTCAATTTGGCTAATTGATAGCTTTTCACACTTTCCATTTTTCAGCAGGAAAGCTTTCTTTTTTTCAAGTATAAAAAGTTGGTGAGAAACATTTTCTGTTTTCGACAAAGTAGACAACAATTTATAGTTATAATCTAAAACTACATAATATTTACGCAATTCATAGAACCAAAATGTCCTAAGGAGGAATTTACTTTTCACTCAGCTAAATCAGCAAAGCACATAAGAGGAAGATGCAAAAAACATGAAAGCCAGTTGGGCGCTTGATCCAGATCCGATTCTTACAGTTAAACAAAATTTACTCCAAATCTTATATAAATCAAACCACATGACAACATAATGATTTAAGTTGCTTTGTCATACGTTAAAATCTATTAGTAACAAGTCTAAAAAGAGTACAAAAAAAACCTTGGAGGGCCTAAATCTTTTTTCACTAAATAGAATTACCGAATCTAGTGGTATTTAATTGCAGGGTGTGTGACATAAAAGTGTGTTTTACGTGAGCTCAGAAGACCAATGATCTATCAAACTAGAAAAATTCCCACTAGAACCAGCAGGTGTAAAAAACTCTTTTATCATTTATACAGAAACAATACTAAAAAAAATTCTAAATCTTATAATGATAGAAAAACAAGCTTGAACACATAAGTGATCTTCGATTACAAAACTTGAAGAATCCATTTGCAGGAATCGGAGAAAAAATAAAGAAAACAAATCCAATCGAGTAATTCACACCAAAAATAAGCTCAAATTTCAAACCTCACAAATCCCAACCTTAGAAAAGTAAAAAGGCTGGGATTATAAATTAAAACTGATAACAAAGTAGAATTCATAAACCTAACTTGAAGAACTCATTTGAAGCAATCAGCAAAATAACTTAACAAAGGCAAATTCAGTCAACTAATTCAACGAGAAATGACTAAAACTAAGCTCAAACTTCAAACCTTCCAAAACCTTAGAAAAATAAATGGGGATTTGTTTATAAATTATACAGTTGATAACAAAGTAAAAGCCCGAAAACTAAGTAGAAGAATTCAATTGTAGCAATCAGATAAATAACCTAACAAATTCAAACCCAATCAACTTATTCAACGAAAATTTTAAAAATAAACTCAAATTTCAAACCTCACAAAATCAAACCTTATAAAAGGAAAAGGATGGGTTCATAACGTATAAATTATAGTACACGGTAAGAAAGGGAAAAACCTTAGTCGTAAAATTGAATTTTACACACCTCAAAAGAATCAAGTTTGTAAACAGATTTTATAACCTATAATTAATAAGCTAGTGATCGTCAATTTCAAAACTTAAAGAACCCATTTACAACAATCAGGGGGAAAAAAAGCCTAATGAATACAAATCCAGCTGAGTAATTCAACAAGAAATCACTTAAAATAAGCTAAATCTTCAAACCTAACAAAACAAAACTTAGAAAAGTAAATGGGTTTTTTATAAACTATATTTATTTAATAAGAAACGGAAAATGCCTAATCGTAAAAATCGACCTAACTTGAAGAACTTATATTTTAGCAGTCAGAGAGATAACCTAAAAAAGACAAACTCAATCGAGAAATTCACTGAGAAATTACAAAAAAATAAGTTTAAAACCTTACAAAACCCAACCTGAGAAAAGTAGATGAGTTTTTTTCATATAAATTATAATAGACAATGAATAAAAAACTCTAATCATAAAAATCAGCCTAGATTTATGAACCCATTTGTAGCAATCAGAAAAATAACCTAACACAGGCAAACCCGACCAAGTAATTAACCGAGAAATTACTAAAACTAAGCTAAATTTTCCAACCTCACAAAACCCAACCTTCGAAAAATAAAAGGGTGGGTTTATAAATTATAACCAGCAAGAAGGGAAAACCCCTAATCGTAAAACTGAATTTTCTTCTCAAAAGAATCAAATTTTGTATAAAGGGTTTATAGCTTATAATTAAAAACATAACAAATTCAAACCCAATCAAGTAACTCGGAGATAAAATACTAAAATAAGCTCAAATTTCAACCTCAAAAAGCCCAACGCTGGAAAAGTAAAAGGGTGGATTTATGCATTATAACAGGGAAAACCTAAATTTTATTAACTTCTCAAAAGAATTGTATTATTGATAATCCAAGGTAGTGATCTCCATGTTTCAGTGTTCGTTCAAGAGCTGAGGCATACCTGAAGATCCACCTCGCAGGATGGATTGATACGGGGGAGAGAGAGAGAGAGAGAGAGAGAGGAGGGGGAAAAAGAGAGAAACAAGGGTTTACGTTTTGACCACATTTCCCATATGCACGGACCTTGCAAGTGTAGGATTGGCCACAGAGCAGTCCCGAGGCTTTTTTTAATGGGACCCGTGTCCAATTCCACGTCAACTATTTGTCCCCAAAATGAAAAAAATTGTGTATGTAAAATAATTTATCATATTTTTTGATAAATTATTAAAAAAATTTAAAAATAAATTCGCCAAGGGAGATGACAAATTATAAAATATTTTATAATTTGCTTTAAGAAGTGGCAAATTATAAAAAAAAATTAAATTCACCGTAAGAACTGGCGAATTATTAAAAAAAAAAATTAAGAATTCCAAATGGTGAATTTTAAAAAAAAATTATAATTCGCCATAAATGGTGAATTGATTATTTTGGGGACAGGTGGTCCATTGACGTCAAATTGGGTCCTACCTGTCCCATTAAAGAAAAAAAACCATAGTCCTAAGCTGCTCGTTTTCGCTTGATAAAAGCTTGGTTTAGGTTCGACTGGGGTGAATTAATTTTTTTTTTAAAATTATCAAATTAAAATTAATTTTATCTTATTTTAGTAAATGTATTGATAAAAATATGATGAATGAATAAAGTGTAGAATAAAAAAAGAAATATGACACTACGATATATAATGGTTCAGTAATAATTTTGTCAATGGTGAATCGACAAAATCTCTACTTCCACTTTTTCAAATTTTCTCGTTGACTTTCTTTTAGTATGGCGGATAAACTTACACTCTAAAGGGCTGTTTAATGTTTCGGATCCAAATCTAAACCGTTTCTAAGTAGATTTCTGATATTACTTGAAACTGTTATATCTTGAGATTCTCGAATTCCTGGTTCGAGCTTAAACCCACAACTCAAAACTCTCTCCAAAAAATCAGAAGTTTATAAACTAGTTCTGAAAGTACAAAGATAGATTACAAACAAATGAAATCCTCAC
>MKEJ01085074.1:0-12158 GCA_001753735.1 Embelia ribes | reverse complement strand
CTAATCGGATCACCGGTTTGCGAGTTACACGCAAAACAGTGCGACACCGACGGTTTACCGTCAAGCCTTTAGCATTGAGTACTTATTGGCCATTAACACTTATTTAAATGTTCTTATGACTTACCATTCTCGTGTCATAACGTTCATACTCATTATCCAGGTCTCGGATAGCGAAAGAAAACACAAGCGGCACAGTCAAATGTGCTTTCTTTGACGGCAGTTCTGAGTGATAACAACAGTTGTATCTTTACTGATGTCGAAGGTGTTACATCATTTCATTCTCTGTTCATACATTATCATGCTTTTAAAATGTGGGGCCTTATAGTATCCAATCTCGGTTCATGGTCAGAAATTTTGGTGCTGGCTTTTGTATGTCCCAACTCTTGTTTGAGCGCACAAAATTTGTAGGGTGGGGGCTACTATCGTGAAACTTAATCAGAGACAATTTCGTGGCATTTGTTTGTTTGAGCTAGTAGTCTTGATGTGCAAAAAAAGCCAAATCAATTTTTTTTTCCATCTGTATTATGCTATTTGTGTTTGCACTTTGGAAGTACTTCCTTGGAGCCTTTCCAGTATGATTATAAAAAATTTGACTGATGTTTTCTTTTCTCTTTTATCAAAGACTTGGATAACTGATGATATGGATTTTCTCGGATGATTTGACTGACCATGGGACTAATGACTGCTTTGCTCTTTTTGTTGAAGATCCTTGGTATTTTCTTTGTATCCATTTGGTGCGCAAGCAACATAATGGGGTGGGGCAATATTTACAGAAGACGACTTAAAGTTTTTACTTTGGCTTTTGTCATCTACATGGATTACAAGGTAGGTGATGCTTCATTTTTATATATAAAAAAGTGAAAAACCTACTTTCGCTTTGATTTATGAAGGTTCTTCATTCTCCTGTTTGCCGGTGTGGGTATTGGTATGTATTGTAGGCTTTACAGCAGAGGGAGAAATGGACAAGCAAAATAAAGAAAGATGTTCTATGGGAGAAAGCTCATGAGCGTAATGCTAAGCGTGTCCTACGTGTGATAATTGAGTTGGAAGGCCTGTGGGTGAAGCTTGGGCAATATATGTCCACGCGTGCCGATGTACTTCCTCAGGCGTATATATTCTTCCTGAGGCAATTACAGGACTCTCTTCCTCCTCGTGCCTTAGAAGAGGTAGTTTTAAAATTCAATTTCTATAACTAACAAAAATATTGTTTTCCTGCATGTATTCTTATTTACTCAAGGGTCATGCGCAATATGTTGCTTACTAACTGGTGTGCCCTCTGGAATCGAACATTGGTGATTCACTTGTGTTTGAACAATTAAATTACTTTTTACCTATTTAACCATTGCCATTACTTTTCCCTTAGTCTGTTTTTTTTTCCGCATTATTCTGTCTTCGTCTGATTCTGTTTTAAAATTTGAAATTGTTACCAACTTACCAAGATTTGACACATTAAGGTGAGATTTTGACCTTTTCATGCTCACAACGTATCTTGGGAAGAATGAAATGGTATTTTTTCCTCATATGTTTCTTAGAAGACTTTAAAAGCATAAGATTTGGGTGAATACATTTTATAGACATACTTGCGCTCTTATTTTTGTAGCGGTATACATGCCGAACCCGAGTCTGAGCCCGAGCCCATAAGATTTGGATAAATTTGAATTTACATGTTCACTGGGATATCTTTTATATAATTGTGCCAATTGTTTCTTTTAATTCTTTTAAATAGGTTTGCCATACCATAGAACATGAATTGGGACAAAAAATGGAAGATCTCTTCTCAAAATTTGTTGAAGAACCTCTGGCTACTGCATCAGTAAGTACCTCATGCTGAATTCAGTGGGTGATGATGCATCTTTTAACTGATCATGCCTTAACAAGTTTCTCCTTTCCTTTTTATTCCTTTATTCTACGCACTACTATGATTATTAATTTGAATGCCATCTTTAGCTGTAACAGATTTGCTTTTGGTAAATGATTGATTTTAATATAGCTTTCAATGGTAAAAGCTCTTTATTGAGTGGTCTGTTCATTGGGATCCTGCGTGGCTCAAAGTTCCTTTTCACTTTGTCTTTAAAAGCTTAGGTGTTATGTGTTTGTTTTGCTGTTTATCTGCCAATGGCCCCTTTCCCTCTGTCTTTTTATCTTCCATTTTGGGTTTGTTATAAAAAGCTTACTCACCCAAACGTAAATGTTTTCCATTTTTTATTGCTCTGAAAGCTATTGCTCTGGGGTTAGGAATTTTTAAATATGTGGTGTCAGTTGTTACTATATCTATTGTTGCTGAAGCTAAAGCTGCATTCTATTCATTGTTACTTGCAGCTACAGGTGCGTAGTACTCAGATTTACTCTGAGTAACCTTTGTTACAATGTATTTGAATCAATTTAAGAGCCAAAAGTGCAAAAAGCTTGAATTTAGTTGATCTGTAGAAAAACAGATATGTGGTGGATTATAGATTGGATTTCTTTATTCTTCTTCTTCTCTCTCTTTCTGTCTCTCTCTCTCTCTCTCTTTCTTTCTTTATCGCCTTGTTTTTTTTTTTTGGACTGACTGATGGAGAAGGGCAGTTAAATAGTCTCTCCTGTTTATCAAACCAAGGTAGTTCAATACTAAAATTAGAATTTCATGTTGGGTTCCATAACCTTAACGGGATTTATGCATGTGAAGTTTGTTAACACTCGTGGTTCTCCTTAATTAGGTCATTGGCTTATCCCAAGCAACATGCAACATTTTTCATTGTGTCAATATGCATTGAGGTGGTTTTGGCATGTTATTTGATTTTCTAATTTCAAAGGATTTGGAAGCTGGCAATTTTGGATGAGCTTGTGATCTCTTAGAAGAGCTTAAACTTGATCTAGGCTGTCTATTAAGACAATGTAAGATTATTTTGGGACAGCAAGAGCAAATTGTTGTTGCAGTGCTAGTTATGGACCAAATCGTGGTAAATAGTATGCTAGGGATATATTTGATGCCTGTACCATAGATTAACAGTGGACAGGGCCCTCTTTGTTTATATATTTTCGTTGTTGTACCTGAAAATGTTTACTCCATAGAAGAGCTTTTATGTAAGGACTTGTGATGTTCAAGTAGGTTTATTACTTATTCTGTGGCTGTTATAATGCTTACTTCATGCATATTATTTCTATTGCTGTGCAGATAGCTCAAGTTCATCATGCCACTCTACGCGATGGCAAAGAAGTGGTGGTTAAAGTTCAACATGATGGTATCAAGACAGTCATACTGGAGGTTATTCTTTTATGCTTTTCATGAGTAAGACAAGGACAGTGGCATATCTTGCATTCTTGGGAGATTTTCATTCATTTATGTGTGCAGGATTTAAAGAATGCCAAATCAATAGTTGACTGGATAGCATGGGCTGAGCCACAGTACAACTTTACTCCGATGATAGATGAATGGTGTAAAGAAGCACCAAAAGAGCTGGACTTCAACCATGAAGCTGGTAAACTTTGCATGAAATGTTACCTCCTTCGCATTTGTGTTGAAGTAATCCAACTCTTCATTTTTATGCTAATTTTATTTTGTTTCTGTAGAAAATACTAGAACAGTCTCTACAAACTTGGGTTGCCGGAACAGATTCAATGATGAAGCCCGTGTTAATTCAGTGGACATTTTGATCCCAGAAGTTATTCAGGTACTTTTTTTTTGGCAGTAATCGTCTTTGAAGATTGATTCTATTAGGTCAAAGTCAAATCTGGCAATTGTAATAAACTATATCGGATTATCCTGTCACCCTTTGAAAAAAGTACATTTGAATTGTTAACATTTGGGATACTGAAGTCCAATGCAATTAGAGACCCCCTTCTTGGGAGGGAGGACAAACATTATCAATGCTAATAATTTACTTGTTTTATTGTTCTAAAATTGAAGTACTTATTTTCCTTTCTTAAAACATTTTAACTGGTAAGGTATAGGGTTACTACTTGTATTATAAAGGTTTGTGCCCATTTACAAAGAAGAAAAAAGATAAAAAAGGCTTATTGGTATTAGCTGTTGCTCGGATAAAGTTTTCATGGCGGTTGTGACACGAGACATTAAGGGCGGGATGATGTTATAATCATTAATTAATTAGTGCACTAGCTACTTTTGGTTGGAAAGGAAAAAAGATTTACTCTTTTTGTACACGAATAATCATTTGACTTAGCACACAGTTTTAGGCAATGGTCAAAAAGGTACTTTTAAAATTTTGATTGAGTAAATATGACCAGTTCTACCCCGATCATTTTTTGTTTTATTCTTATCCCTTGTAATTGTGAGGGAAATAATGGCAATTTACTTAATTTTGCAATGATTGAACAATCCCAAAATAGAAGTGGACAATATTTTCTTTATAACCCAAAAAGGAATGTGAGACCGTTATTTGTGACGGATGGAGTACATTTTCTTGTAAGTAGGGATAGCAGTTAAAGCTTCTTTTTTGTATATCTTAAGGCATCCATATAGTACGTTGTGTTTGATGTGTGTGCATGTGCACTTGCTCGCATTTCTTGGAAGTTAGCTACCATCTGAACAGGACACTAGATCCTGGTGGAAGGAGCTGTGAAAAAAAATTCATCAATATTACATAAGTTGAAGACTAAAAGGGGTTTGCTTTCTTCATGTGACATATTAACATTTCACAGGTTTATTACTGTAGATATGAATATTAGCTTTAGCGGATCCTTTTATGGAACGTAAAACTATAACCTACATATCCCTGCGCCTGACATTGCATACGGACATTGCATACGAATTAATTATAATTGCCTTGGCTTTTCATGGCTGCGTGGGTTTGTTTGAACTGAATTAAGCTTAGTTTGGTATTGCAATTTCTTTTCAAAATCAACTTCTCAAACTTCTTTTTAAAATTGATTATAAAAGTAGGGTATGACCATCTCCCATATTCTGCAGCGCACAAGTATGAAAGATGATTTGAGAAGAACTGCATTGTTTGGTAAAAATGTGATAAAGTGCCTATTATAATTAGGAAAGGCAAAAGTGTGCACAAAGTGGGAATAAGACAAAAAACATTGAGTGTATTGTTGGAATTAATGATTAGAATAGCAGAGCCAAATTTCAGAATCAAACCCCAATGTGCTTTTAAGGCACCTAAAAAAAGCAGCAGCAGTTAAAGTTCAAGTAGCCCATAAAAGAAGTACCAAACTAACCCTTAGATAGATGATAGGATCCATTGAATTTAGTGCGTACGGATATAGGATGGTCTCTTGTGCTTTTTAAATCTATTTTCTCGACCATTTCTTTTCCTTCAATAATTGTCTTACCGTTTGGGAGTACGTTTTTATTCTTGTATTACACCGAGTGCATGTCCATTTGTTTGAAGATTTCATGTTCTTATTACGTTGTGTTTGCAATGGCAGTCAACTGAAAAGCTTCTTGTGTTGGAGTACATGGACGGGGTACGCTTAAATGATTCTGATTCTCTGGATGCTTTAGGTGTTAACAAACAAAAGCTCGTTGAAGAGATTACGCGTGCATATGCTCACCAAATATATGTTGATGGTTTTTTTAATGGCGACCCTCATCCAGGTACTCTTTGCTATGTCCTTATGAGGAAAGAACCTCCCTCATGAAATTCCTGTGCTTATGTCTACTGTTAATTCATCCCGGGCTTGCTTTGTGCTCAGGAGAATAATTTGCTAGTCTGTCTTTGTAGGAAATTTTCTTGTGAGTAAGGATCCTCCTCATCGTCCAATTCTGCTAGATTTTGGCCTTACGAAGTTAATATCAAGTCCTATGAAACAAGCTCTTGCAAAAATGTTGCTAGCAGCTGGGGAGGTTTGTCCAATTTTTTTTCAATTGTAGATAATTTATTCTAACAAGTAGCACATATATTTCTTTCTCATACGCAAGATACTTTAGGAGTTGAATTGTTTAAGTGGCATGGCATTTGAATATCATAATTGTTCCATGTTCAATCTCACATGAAATTGATATTGGTGGACTTTAAAATCCTAATTTCAATATTTCTATAGGTTAGGGCCATGCATGTCTCTATTGAGATTTGAGGGTCAGACCCTGGATACAGCCTCTCTAGGACCGGGGGTAAGGCTGCATAAATCATATCTTCGGGAATTTTGTGCAGTGGGATGCCCATATATATATATATCCGAGATACTGGCCGCGCAAGCTCTAGGATTTGAACTCACAACCCCAACAATGGAAAGATAAGACAAGAAATTGAAAAGAACAAAAAGAGAAATTAATTAAAAAAAAAAAATATATTAATTCTGAAATTGTATGTTTTAGATAGAAGGTTTAGTTTCGCTCATCTGTTTTGGTTCTGGGTCTACTCACAATTGAGTACGTTTAAATTCTGTAATGCGATGGTGGGGTCGCTTTTGTTTTGTGGGCTTTCTTTCCTGCTGCTTTTTTTCATCCGGTTCCGAACTTGTTTTGTTTCTTTAAGTTATTGTTTCTGAGTATCATTGGTTGATAATTTAAAATCAGTATGTAAAATCATTTGGCCTTTTATGTACAGGATCACAAATATATTATAAACTAGGCACTAAATGAAGTTGTTAATAATAATATGATATATGCCCTTCAGTGTAGAAATTTCCAACTTTTTGTGATGCAATATTTTGTTCTGTTTGGATATAACGTATTTCGCTGCGACTTAATTTTCGATTATAATCTCTATTTTACATTGAACGATGGTTGAGAAACATATTTAGTTTTCTGCTTCCAAATTGGTTGGTTCTTTTTGTATATATATTAACTATTGGCTTTTAGTTTTGGATATATATATATGTGTGTGTGTGTGTGTGTTTACTATTTGACAAGAACATCATGACATGAAATTCATGATAACAAGAATTTCAATATTCAACAATGTTTTCAGAATTACTGCTGAATTATATTCTGGTTTGATTTGTGATACTATTTCTATGCCTAAATCAAATATGCAGGGAGACCATGTGGCTCTTTTGTCTGCATTTGCAGAAATGGGGCTTAAGTTGCGTCTGGACATGCCAGAGCAGGCTATGGAGGTTACTGGTGTGTTCTTTCGTACTTCAACACCAGCAAGTGAAGCACAGGTATGTTCACATGTCTACATCTTGGCTATTTGTAGCTGTCATTTTCGTAGTAATGTTCTTTTTCTTGTTTAGGAGAATATGAAAGCCTTAGCTGAGAGAGGAAAGAAGAATGCCAAAATTTTACAGGAAAAATTTAAACTCGACCAGAAAGAAGTGAAACGCTTCAATCCTGTAAGTTTGTGTGCTATTTCGTTCTATTTGTGTTTATTTCTCATCAATATTTTCATGAACTCCTCTTTCCTATGTACGGCCAAATAATAAATTATCTACTCAGATTGATGCTTTTCCAGGAGATATAGTGATATTTTCACGCGTCCTTAATCTTCTTAGAGGTAAGATAGAGTACCAAACTCTACCAATCTAGTAAATGTTTCCTCATATTGTAAATCCATTTTTTTTTTCTCTTTTCTGTTTACTTCTTCTCCCAAGACTGGTTAATTTTTATAATTTTTTCACATGATTTCAGGTCTTTCATCCTCAATGAATGTTCGCATATCTTATTTAGAGATCATGAGACCCTTTGCTGAATCTGTTTTGCAAAAGTAAGTCTTTATGGATGCTGTTGGATGATTTTTCCAATAGTGTTATTGATTGTGATTCAATTGATTCAGCAACATTGCCAAAGGACCTGCGCTTAATCCTCAGTGGATTTGCGACACAAGTGTGCATTCTGATGTGGAGGCCAAGCTGAGGCAGCTCCTAATTGAGTTTGGGAATATTGATAAAGTACTTGGAATTCAGGTTGATGTGTTATTCATTTTGTTTTTCTTTCTTTACTTCTTCCTTTTCTTTTTGTAATACTAGACATGCATTTGAAAATGAGACTCATACTGGGCAAGAAAAAGAAATATCATCACGATGAACTTTCAATTGGTAGGCTATATTGGATCTCTGTTATCGAAATTACTAATATCCTAACGAGCTGCGAATTGGTACGCATGTTCCAAAATGTGGTATACCTCCGTACCAAATTGCCAAATTTAGCGAACTAAGGCAATCCGAGACAATTGCACTCTTAAAATTTGTTTCCGGATAGAAATCTAATATAGACAAGTAAAATGTTGGTGTCATTTCTATTAGTTTCAAGTTTGAAAGCATCAAATTTCATATTTCAAAACAATTACAAAAGTTTAAGTTGCGTTTAACTAGATATTGACTTTTACGAAACTTAATATGGTGGCCTCGTATATGCTAAGGTAACCTATAGAAGGCTATTCCTACTATATCATGTTTTACAATATGTAACGTACCACATTCCCGTTTTCATTCCACGTTCTGGAATTATCTACGTTCCAACTAACATAGGTTCAATAAGATGGCTTCATGTAAAAAACAAAGTGCATTAATAACATTTGTTGACACAAAAAATTTGGCCAAATTTAAATTAAAATTAAAATTTCTTATTGTTAATAAATTCCATGTTATAATACCCAAAATTCCAAAATATTGATATTTCTAGAGTTTTAAGCCCATAAATTTTATATGTCGGCCTACATATTTATGCTTAAATTCCATAAGTTTCTAGCCTTTAAGGCCCAAATTTCATAAGCCCCAAGACTCCAAGGCCCAAATTCTTAAGTCCTCAGACTCGGAAACCCAAATTTCATAAGCTCCGAGACTCGAATGTTTAAACTTCATTAAACACCGAGGCTCAGTCTGAAGAGCATAAACCTTGAGGCTCTAAATTCCAAATATTAGATCCAGACTTTATAAACCCAAAGGTTATAAAGTCAGGTATGAACTTTATAAACCCTGAGGCTTTAAGGAATAAACTTCGTAAGCCCTGAGGTTTTAAAGCCAAACCTTGAGTCCAAATTTCATAAACTTTGAGGCTGACAAAACCCGAGGTTGTGAAATATACATCCTTGAGGCTTTGAAAAATTAAACCTGTAAATCCAAGGTGAGTCCAGAACACATAAATAAAATCAAAGGATAGAACGGTTGAGGAAATAACTTAATGAAAGATAACCACTCTTGAGAGAATCTTTCAACAACAACGGAATATTGAGAATATCCTCCCTATTGAGAAAATCACTCAACAACAATGTAACGTTGAGAAATATTCTCTCAAGCACTCTATAAATAGGAGAGCAATAGAGAATAAAAGGAATTTTCTTGAAGGTGAGAAAAAAAAAGCTACAAAAATATTCAAAACTATTTCGACCCTGAGTTTAAGTTTCCACTTCAGGCAAGATGAAAATACAAAAGTAAAGGATTCCAAAGGCCCCATGTATTTCTTAATCGTCATTATGTAATATTTATATATTTGTTCTTGTTATTAATTTTGTTATGTTCTTTATTCATCGGAGGTCACCAAATGTAATTAATATATATTTTTTTAAATTGGAAATAAGAGTCTACAATTAAATAATAAATATTGTATCAACAGTGAAATTTTGCTACACTGATAATTTTTTATAAAACCCCAAAAGGTTTTAAAATTTGTGTCTACAAATTTCTGGCATGCCCGGTGGTACCTATTTCTCCTCCCATCTTTTAAAGAACATAAAAAAAATGATAATAAAGCTTAAACCAAAAAAATTATGTTTATGATACTCACATTCTTATTTTATAGGTTTGTCGAGTAGAAGAGGTCTTGAAAGGAGGTGTTGCTGACTCCTACTCTTAGTAGGGCTTGTAAGCATATGCTTTAAAGGTCCGAAAATGCAGAGGTTGTTATATTCTCCGGCCACAACTTTGTCTGCACCCAAAGGGCTATGAAATCTTCCAGATTCTATTGGTTCAAAAGGACGGCACCAACAAAATTTTCGAAGGCTCAGGAACTTTTGAGGTTCTTTGGGTCTATTGAGAAAAAGCTTTTAATCAAACACTATGACTCTGAAGTCTAAATTGTTCTTGTGGTCAAAAGCTGATGTCTGGAAGGCTCTTGAACCTAAGAGGTTCTTAGGGTCTGGAAGGACTTCTATTTTCTGAAGGGCTCCTAAACCTATGAGGTTATCGGGGTCCATTGGGAAAAAATCTATCTTTTACTAGGCTTCTAAACCAAAATGGTTCTTGGGGTCAAAAATTGATATCTGTCAAACTTCTTAACCCTCGAGATTCTTGAAATTTATGATAAAACCTATATCTTGTACGGCTCACAGACTTATCAAGTTTGGAGGGTCTATCGGGATAAGTTCTGCTATGACTCCTGACTCTTTATGGTTCTCAAGGTCAGAAAATTTTGAAAGTCCGAGGATCATAGAATTCCCGAACCCCAAAACCCTCGGGTTTACAAACTTTAAAATTTTCGGGCTCCTAGAATTAACCCTAGAAATTGATGCCATCTTCGAGAAGAAAGCATATGACATGAAAAGAACTGCTAAAGTTTATTTATGAGTTTCCAAGAGCCTAAGACAACTTCAAAACCCCTAAAAGGCTTGGGCATTTTCTGTTAAGGCCAAAAGCACGAGTAAAGTTGCACCTACAACTGTAGAATATATCAAAATTCGGACTACTGAAGACGTTACAAGGCATCTTGTCAGATGCACCTAAAGGTTTATCAACATAGAAAATTTGGCATAGGAGGCCGCATTTAGGGAAAATCGGGGGATTATCCGAAACATCAAGAAGAAAGTAATGGAAAATGAAAGAGAAAACTGTCACAATTTCCTCGAAGCTCTGGAAGATTCTAGGTGGTGAATAAGAAACATTATCATCAATGTCAATATGTTCTCATCCTGAAAAGGAAGATAAAGAAAATAAAAGAAATTATAGATCAAAACATACAAAGTTGAGTTCGGTTGCAGCAACTGTTATTGGGGCAATAGAAAAAGCTTTGGGGGAGAATAGTCAATTGGAGTACCCTATTTATAAAGTATGAAATTCGAGGACTAAAGTAATTGAGTATTTCCGAAAAAGGCTAATCACGAGATCCATGACTAGGAGAATACCCTGTTTATAAAGGATCAAATTCAGGGACTAAAGCAATTGAGTTTTTCCGAAAAGGGCTTTTCCGAAAAGGGCCAGTCACGAGATCCATGACTAAGAGGATAGATATGGATAATCTCGAAACTCAACAGTTTCCTGAGATGGAAAAGTTAGAAAAACCACTATATCAATCTGATGACCCATCTTCAGCAAAATTGATCTCTAATAAGGTACATGTTGTTGCAGTCATAATGGCTGATGTCGACAAAAAAAACAAGGTGCAAGACTGTGAAGATGTCGAAGAGTCTGAAGAAGGAAGAGATAAATGCTTTAATGTTAGAGCAAATACAACATTTACAAGCTCTGGTAACGGTCTTAACTTCGAGTGCTCAACCTTGAAAACCACAAAGAATAATGAAGTCCATTCCATACAGCTGGGGGCATCTCAAAAGGTGTTGGGGGCATTTAAAAAACTTCCTACCCAACCTGCCCTTATGGGGGCCAATTATTTTGGATATTCAAATATCCAACAAACACTGTATGGCCAAGTAAGCCCGCAACTTATGATGATTATATATGAGATGGCAATAAAACAAGTTCAAAGAATTATTGATAAAGATAAAGAAAGTGAAGCCCTATCCCTCATGGATAGGCACAATGCTATTTTCTGCAAACTTCTTTAAGTCTAATTTCAAGATGTTTGATAGAAAGGGAGACCCAAGACAGCATGTTGCACATTTCTTGTCATATTGCAGGCCTATTGTACAACAAGAAGCTTTATGCTTATAGTTTTTTTATACAATCCCTTGAAGGTTCGGCCTTTACGTGATATTCTAATCTAACCAAAGGTTCTATACCAAATTGGGATGCGATGATTGCAACACTAAAAAACGAGTTAGAGTTCCGGAACTTATCAAAACTAAGCAAGGGAAAACAAGTCGGTCATTGAGTTTATGGCACAATAAAGAGCTTTAATATTTACATGTATGAAAAAATTCACACAGTTAGAGCTAGTATGAATGTGCTTAAATAATTTTCGGCATGAGCTATCAAACGGCACTGTTGGCTTAAAATTTTGAGGGCTTCAACCAACTGTGTATTAAAGCCCATAATATAGAGGTTGACCTAGTGAAAAAAAGGAGGTCAAAATGTTATGAAAGAGTAGAAACCTTCACGCAGTGATGGTAAAACCAAAAAGAAAGTTTCGATGGTAGTAAGAGCCAAGAAGCCAAATG
>MKEJ01085073.1:0-17871 GCA_001753735.1 Embelia ribes | reverse complement strand
ATTTATTATAATTTTCAAAAAAATATTTTTTAGTTGAATTCAAGATAGAAAAATTAAGTTACAAATATAAACTAGGAATAGAAATTTGAAGTATATTCATTATAAAAAATATGGTATATCTTAACATTTTAGTTTAAGTTTGAAAAACTAAAAAGCTAAAAAAATGAGTTTTCATAATTACTCTTATGAGAAAATTTAGTTTTTGAAAGTTGAAACTAAAAAACTGACAAATAAACTAGTTCTCAGCTTTTGAAAACAGAAAACTAAAAGTGGGCTGTTAACCAAACATGATCTTAGACTTCCTAACGACTTACTCCTTCCGCCCTAAAAAGTAGATTCATTTTCTTTTTTAGTCCGTCCAATACACAGGCCACTTTCCTTATTAAAAATTAAGATAGGGATTTACTTTACTAAAATGTTCCTACTTGATATCATATTTTCACATTCTCAAGAAAAATCTCTCTTATTTAATGAGGGTATTTTTAAAAAATAGTGATAAAATCAATTTCTCTCTCAACATTAATTGATTTTTGTTTGTCCAAGTGAAACTCAAACCGAGCCTATTTTTAGGGACAATGGAAGTAATAAATATTATTGGAACTCAAACTTTCACATAATTATGTCTCTTTGAATATAACAAGTAATATAATCTCTCCGTTTCATAATAAGTTGTCGTTTAAGGTTGATGCACAAGAATTAAGGAGATCATAAATAGTCTCAATTTTAACAAAAAATGAGCACATATTATCCATATAGTCCTCTTTTAATGTTTGATTTGTGTGGAGTAGTTGGAAATTTAGTAGGGATAACACGGGTAAAATTGAAAAAAGAGTAATAAATGCATTCTTGGTTTTCTAAAGCGATACTTAAAATGAAATAAGAAAAATTCTCTAAAACGACACTTATTTTGAAACGGATGGAGTAAATCCCAACGCACAATGCTCCTAAATCAATGTTGGAATATTCTGGAGAAATTACTTCAGAAATTCTATCAAAACGTGGTAGATTATAATCCCATCAGTAACTCACGTGCCACACTAGCGATTATTATGTTGCAAGAATCACATTTGACTGGGAATATTGTTGCAGAACCTAGTCATTTGTCAGGTAAATTTCAAACAAAGCACCAAATATAGCTGCCACTAGTGAGGATTATGAATGTGTTAGAGGAGACGTAGGTTAGAAGGCTTGAAGCAAGCAAAGCAAGTAGAGATATTCAAGATACAAGCGAAGACGAGTTCATATATTCAACCGACATACAGTAGCTTACCTGCATCCATATTTGCCAGTTCCCCATCACGAGCAAATTGAAAAGTGTCACCATCCCATTTGGGTAGTCATTAAAATTGAAAAGCAGGTAGCTACTTTTTGTCAGGGAAAATGATGTCCAAACATTGAGATTTTTGCAACTAAGCAAATGCAATCAAATCTGAACAGCAAAGCTACCATGCTGATACTCGTAGAAGATTGGTATTTGATATTTGTGACCTGATCATGTTTTAAAAGTATACATCCCTACACAGTATACATCTCGCTACACATTGCATACAACTGTCTCAGAAGGAGAAGGAATTATGGTACTAAACTATTTTACTGAAATCACTAATATCCTAACGAACTGTGAATTGATATGCACGTTCCGAAATGTAATACACCTCCGTACCAAATTGTCAAATTTAGTGAACCAAGGCAATCCGAGACAATTGCACTATTAAAATTTGTTTCGGAAGAAAAATCTAATATAGACTAGTAAAATATTGATGTCATTTATATTAGTTTCAAGTTGAACTATTATATTTCATATTTCAAAACAATTACAGAAGTTTAAGCTAGGGTTAACTAGACATTGACTTTTACGAAACTTAATATGGTAGCCTCATGTATGTTAAGGTAACCTATAGAAGGCTACCTCTACTGTACCGTATTTTACAATATGTAACGTACCACATTCCCGTTTTCGTTCCATATTCCTGAAAGATCCGCGTTCTAGGTAACATAGCGTATAACGCCATTCCATTTTAAAAATAACCTCCACTATCCCTCACATCCTAAATCCCAACACATTCACTGTACAAATTAAAACAAAACGAACACATTTAGGAGGGGGGATGAGAGAGATCCACAATTTTCCTAATACAAAATTAACTGAATCTTTTATATAATATTACTTGCGGTTTTCATAGTACTACTGTTTCCACTCTGAATTTCTCCAAGTAGAGTTATTTCCTATTTCTTTACATGATTTTATTAAAATTCTAAATCAACTTGATACTTTATATATTCACTTATGACAGTTTTTAATTTTTTTTTATTGTAAGCATAATTTATTGACTTCAACTTTCGTAATTCATTTTGAAAAAACCCTCAAATTTGACTAAATTAAAGAAAATCTAATTTGAATTATAGTTTTCCCTTTTACATTTTCCCCAGTATTTCAAAAATAGTTACCTAATTAAATTTGTGTGTTACCATCTTTTTAGATTCTTGATTATTTATTTATTTAATTATTATTATTTTTAATACTTCTCTACTAATTTTCTCTATTAAATATTTGGTTGAATGTTGATAAAAATATTTTATAAAAATTACATACAAGAAATTCAAGCATAAATAATAGAATGATATGTAATTAAAACTAAAATAATTTTGTATTTTTAGTTAATAAAAAAAATTTGTCGAACCAAATTAAAAGTTAATCAATATGGATATCAAATTGAAATATGTTTTAAACCTTAATATGGTATGTAGTATGCAAAATATGTTAAACGAATTAAAAGCTAGAAGAGATCAAAAAGAACAAAAAAAGAATAGTTAAAGAGAGAGAGGAGGGAAAAAATGAAATATGTTTAGCCAATTCCATAATAAATGGTTACTTTTAGCCAAGCATTATACAAAATGCTAAAATAGCAATGCATGAACCTTTTTAAGTTTATATTTGTAATTTTGTGGCTAAAGCTACCATTTAGCCAAGCTGCTACGAATGATCTTAAATGTATTGTTATTATTATTGATGGATTCAGGACAAATAATTATGAATTTTATGGAGTGGTTTAGTTGTGTAGAAAAAAAATTATACTGTAAATTTAAAATTAAAAGTAAAAAATTTGTACTAAAAATTTTGACAAAAAAATTATGGGAGTGGCTACGGGCTCTTTAGCAAACTTGTAGGTACGTTAGACATGTATATATGGACAATATGATATATAAATTTTTTGTATTGTGGAATTTGGGGATGGGACGGTATGATGCCTACATCATTACTCTTGCTTCTGGATGGAACATCACATTGGAGTGGAGGTGTGCATGTTCCTAGTTGAAAAATATTCAAATCAGGGTTTAAACATGTAGAAATATTATATGGGGTCAAGTTATTCAAATATTTGGCTCCGTCCTTGTACTCATGGTGAACCAGGTGAAGGGTCTCATGGGTAAACATGATAAATGGAATGTTGCAACTGAGATTAGCAAGTAGAAAAAAAGGGCGGAGCCAAATATTGTTCCTTGAATATCATTCCGTTCCCTTTATTTTTTCAATCCAAAAACCTCAACTGTTGATGAGGCGATATTGGTTCCTAATAGTTTGAGTATGATTTGTTAGTTATATTTTTTCTTTTTATCAGAAAATATTGTTTTTTAGGGCTTCATTATGTTTTATCCTACTACCTCAATTTGTAACTATGCAAATGTGTAAATACATATCCATGTCCAGAGTAGGTGTTTGTTAATTCGGAAAAATTGACATGGTAATGCGATACGAGGCATATTTTGGAACAATTTGTGTTTGTTAATTGGAGGGTATGGACATGCAGCGGTCATTTTTTTTTAACAATCAATGGAGGGCTTGTACGGAGGTTAGTGTTTAAAATGGCACATGCAGAATAGGTCTGTTAGTATTGGAATAAAATATGATGGGTAAAGAAATGAGCAGTTCAATGAATGCCAATACAATCAGCCATGGCTTTGCTACATGTACAAGGACCATGTATGCCTATATCTCCAAAATAGCTTATAGCAATAATTACTACATTGTGCTGGATTTGTATTTGTTACCCTTTTTCTGTTACTGCCCATCTGAAGGATCTTGCTCTATCAATGTAAAATAAGAGAGAATTACAGGTTTTAGTTCACTATATTTTCTCTTTTCAATCTTAACATTTAATTTGATCAATGGAATGCATGATATGGAGGTGAAATCACTTGGAACTGCAACATATTAAATCATGACAATATTGTTTGCGTGGTCTATCACCTGTTATCTTACAAGGTAAATTTGATCAAATATAGACTTCCTGATTCTGCAATAAAATAATATTGTTTTATGTCAGTTCTAATAAATGCATAGTAGGCTTTCATTAGTTGGGGAAATCGATATGGCATGGATAATGTGGTATTGGAACTTTTAGTAACAATTAGATGAGCGGATTTAAACTGTGGGTTGTAATCTCTTCTGACATGTGCATAGAATGTGTTTATTGATTGGAATATTATTTTCCTTGGGCTTTCAGATGAGTTTTTAAAACCTAAAATGGAATGAAGGATATGGAAACGAAAGCACTATTACTTGTAATGAATTCTCCATGTAAAGTCATGGCAGTATTGTTTGAATTACCAATTATTGTGACTTTCTAGATAAATTGATCAATCATATGCTATGTAAGTATGATAATGTGGCAATGAAAGTTTTAGTAATATTATCACATGTACTATTCGGCGTGATATCTTATTTTGGTTCCATCTAACTAATTCCAATTTATTGGGATTTAAGGTTGGGTTGATGAAACAATGACGAGGATTTAAAAAATGGGTTGTACTAAAAGTATGGAAGGTGCTTACTGATTAGTGCCACAAATTCCATCCCTAAAAACCAAAATTTCATTACATTTTACACTTGTAAAATATTGTTTTTTCTTGGTAATAGATTTTACATCTAAAACGGTATAAGTTTTGTCTAGATCAGGTCACTAGTACTTCTGAGAATGTTTTATATATTGTTCTAATGTCTTCGAAAATTGTTATTTTGAAGTTGTTATTATGAGGAACTCTGCTAGTTAACTATCAGAAATCATAGAAATCATACCTTGGTTCACGTATCAAATCATTATAGAATTGTTCTTCTTGTGATAAACCACTATCTATTGATGTCACTTGAACTATTGTATTAGATACAGATCAATTGCATCTTTGGCTCTTGATCAATTGAGACACGTCTTAGTACATAGACATACATAAAATAACTAACACAAACACCAGACACATTCATCTATTCATCAGCTTGTAAATATGCTAGCTTATTTATGATTAAGTAAAAAGCTTGATGTATCTATTTTAAAATTTCTAGCTTATTTATATTAAAAAAACAAGTTCATTTGTGTATCTTTTAAGCATAAAAGCTAAAAAATTGTAGTTTATAAGTTACTACCAAACAAGTCTATGGTCTTATCAGTAGAGATGTGGAGATAATCCACTTATTTGGTTTCACCTAACAGGCATACTAGATTATACTTGTTTGATGAGAGTAAAACAGAATACGTTGGAAGTTGTCAAGTAGTGTGTTTGGCAGTCCTTGTTAAGTATATTTAGGCCGTTGGTTTTAAACCGGTAGCTAAGATAAAAAGGGTCCTTTTAAATTCAAAAGGGATCCACCCTTTTAATATAGCCTTTGGTTTAAAAACCAACGGTCGAGATATGCTTAACAGTAGCTTCCCAGCACCATAGCTCGGCAACTTTTCCCTGGTTTAATGTTTCCTTAATCATATTATACAAGGCATTAAGATCCACTATTCCTTTGTAAGAGAAATTGCTTTTCTTTTGTTTACTACTAACTTGTGAATTTGTTGGCTTGGTTATCCTATTTTCTACTGTGCAGTGCGGCAGAAGTTAAAGTACCAGCAAGAGGAAAGGCCTTGGTTCCAACAGATCTTAGCATTGCAATTCCTGAAGGAACTTATGCTCGTATAGGTTTAATCCCCATATTTGTCAATTGTCAATCATTGCCATATGCATCATTGCCATGTGGAATGTTCTATCGTACGATTGAAGTAACTACCTAATAATGTGTAGAAAAGTTCTCTCTCGGATGTACTAAAGGAGTTAACTGGATTTTGACACATCGTAGTTTGAAAATATTATCTAATAATCTGAGATAAATTTGTGCCCTATCATCATGAAAATCATTTTCATCTAACAAGCAAACACAGGTTTAGTTTGTCTTGCAATGCTAACTTGCAAAGTAAGTTGGAAAACTTTTTAAAGCACTCCCATCAGGCATTCTAAAAGTGGCTCTAAAAAATTTAGGGTTACTACTCAATCCTTTAAGAAATAGAGGGTCTATAGGATCTATTTTGTGGTTATAGAGTCTCATATATTCTGGCCCTTCTTGTAATGTATGAGCTACAAGGATTAAAACTTGAGGGACCAAAATAGATGTGCAGCAATATCATCCTAATGATTATGATTTCCCCATTTATGTGCGGCTGTACATGTATTATGCTCAGTATATCTATAGGCAATTGTAAGTTGAATTAAAATTAGGCATTTTCATGTGTATAAGATGAGCATATTCCGAGTTCCATTTGAGCTGACTCTTCCCTCTTTCTCTCTGCTTCTCTCCAGCACCTCGATCTGGGCTGACATGGAAGCACTCGATTGATGTCGGGGCAGGTGTGATTGATGCAGACTACAGGGGCCCTGTAGGTGTCATCTTGTTCAACCATTCGGACACAGATTTCGAAGTGAAGGCTGGTGATAGGATCGCTCAGCTGATAATTGAAGTGATACTGACACCTAATGTGATGGAGGTTGATGATTTGGATGAGACCGTGAGGGGTGATAGTGGCTTTGGATCTACTGGTGTCTAAAAATTGACGATAGCAATGTCTGTATGCTCTGGTTTGTATTATTCTCAAGTTTCTTGTAGTGCTTGGCTCAAGTGCTTGTTGAACTAGTAGGCGACCTGGGGTTGTCGTTTTAATTGATTTTCTCAAAACTGTTTAGGTGCAGTTGAATGTTAATTTTAAATTATGTGCAAGTAACTGATTTTATGATGTTTCCATGTATAAATTGCCTGGGGTTGCAGCTGTGAATTAGTAACTAATGTACGATTCGTGCCTAATGGGCATAGCCGAAAGAGGCGAGTCAAGTTGGGAAAAGATGATGCAGACATGTCAAATTTTGTTAACATGGTATGCACATTGGCTTGGCAAAAAATGCGTGCAGTAAACATTTTACTCGCAAATCTTCGTATAAACACATGCCTATGCCAATATGGATCATTATCTTGTGTCCTGATCTGCAGATGCTCAATGCTAATAGACACAGAAACTGGATCGAACGGAACACAAAAATGTGCAGGTTTGACATGTCCTCAATTCGATGTTTCAGAAGTGATGATTTGCGAGGCTTTATCTGGTTGTTCTAAACCATGCCTTAATAATGGCTAATGCAATGAAAATTGTCTTAGAAAATACGACAAGCTAGATATCCATCATTGATGCGAATGTGTGCTGCAATTGAGGCATTAGTTACATACAAATGCGCTAATGAGGTGGTTTACAATCTCAATTATAAACTTCCGCATTGTAGCATTTGACCTTTGATAAGATGCTTCGCATACTGGTATGAAATTGATAAAATGTTTTAAGAGCAGCATTGCTAGGTGATGTTGACTTGAGTGCATTAAATCATCCCAGAAACTCATGCCCTAGTTCATGAATGTTGGCAAATAAACATATTTGCTATTAAACATGAAAAAGGAAATGTCTTCTGAGTCAACATTATGGTAGTATAATTTTTTGTTTCTTGTTTTCCTATCGAGCATAGCTTTAGTGCTCTTAAGACGAGAAGAGTAGACATACATTGTTGGGATTTACTAAATGATTGTTGTCTTCAACACGAAAATGCATGCCGCATCACCCGTCACTAACCTGAATAGCGAGCACCAAAAGTGAAACTTCCAGATTTGACTTCGGCTATACAATTAGTAGCATGGCCATATGTTACGAGCCGCAGGGACGGCCGGGTCGCCGGCCAACGCACCCGAGACGTCCACCTAGTAGATAGGATATCGTTGTAATCAAATTTCCACTTCTCTAAAATTTTTTTATGGCAATTATGATTCCTCAAACAAGGTCAATGTTCACTCCTGTCACTCTAAGAATGACCTAAAATGTATATACAGAAGATGAGTGATAAGCTTGTCTTTTCTACCAAGTTGTAGCATTTTGGGTATTGTGTTAGCTCTTGACATCAACTAGTTTGTAAATATTGCAATCATTAATGAAAAATGCCTTATTTTCATATTGTGTGTGTGCTTTCAATATGACGTGATACATTGCTCTTAGTTGGTTTTCGTTGAAATTGACAGGCTTGATTACCAGCTGGCAACGGGTGACACACAGGGGACATTGTAAATAAACATCTCAAGTATCAGCCCGTGACACCGTACCCAAAACAAGATTTAACCACATCCACTATATCAGGCATTGTACTATATCTACGTTCACTAAATCCATAGCATGATTTAAGAATGTGATATGGCACTCATCTAATGAAAATAAAGAGCGCAGACTAACTTCTTTTCAATAGACAGGTGCCGAAGAGCTTGCCATGACAAAAAGCACTTAAGCTTGGATTTCAACGGCTAGCCCGCTTCTCGCATGGATGAACCTCCTAGGGGTTGGCAATAAGTGTGCGGTAAACAACTTCTATTCAATTAACATCTAAACATATTTGTACAAAATATATAGACACGAGGGAAAGCAACTAATTACATTAAACGATTAAAAAAATAATTTTTTACCCAAAGGAGAGAAGGAAATAACTTTATTTTTACTATAGTAGCAGTGGATTGGTCAAAGTGCAACTCAAGGCACAAGGGAACTACAAACGAAGCAACATAAAAGATTACATGATGCTTCTTTGGACAAAATTCTGAAAGCAAAGCTTGTGCAAGGTCCGACTCGGATCAGCAAAGTTTTTGCTCTCTTCTATTATAACATAGCTCAAAAATGTTACAAAGTTTGTACCAAACATGATAACTAAGCTTTAGTCCACACCTTACAAGTGTGTGAATTTACACCAACCTTTTCGCCACTGGCAGCTATAATTGAAAAAAAAGCGTTTATAGGATAATTACTTCGACCTGTGATGGCGTTCCTTTTTATAGCGAGATTGTGCGGGATCAAAGCCACCTTCATCTGCTCCATAAACGGCCCAAGATGGGGTTGCAGCCATGTAATCTTTACTATCAAAAGGTTTACCTCTGGCCACCTGGATTTCAATTTAAAAAAAAATAATAAAAAAATCAGATAAATATAAAAGACTGGATCATGGGTCTAATATGAGCATGCAAAACATAGAAATAACTGTACATGGAACAATATTGAACGGATGCCTGATTAATCTAAAACAGTCACACGATAGATGCCCAGAAGTTCTATATAGAATTATGGCCTTATACTGGTTGGATTTTAATCAAGCTAATTTTGGAAGATTTTAGATGAACACGACATTCCATCATAAAGAAGTTAAAGATGGAATCAATTTGACTATCATAAATGAACTACACGTAACTAAAACTGAGCACGTCCATAGGCAAATATAAGTAATACAAAAAGAGATGTCTAAAAGTGGATTTATATGCAGTGATGATTTTGAAAAGTAAAACTGAATCATGTGTCATTTTATCGTGTTCAGGATGGGAAATATAAATACTTGTTACCAAGAACCAAAAAAGTTACATGTTCAGTAGGTTGTTGCCTCAACTACATCCTACTTGAACTCCGTCCCAGTATGTGAGACTCTAGTTATTAATTACTAAAGTGTGGATTGTGGAAACGAAGTACGGTAGAGTTACCGACCAGATCATGAAACTTTTCATAATCAATCCAGGTGAACCATTGGCCATTGATCTTGAACTTGTCAACTTTCGCCAGGAGAACACAACATGAATGGACGTGCTCACAAGCAACCTCGTATTCCCCGTTGCTCTTCTGAGCTAAAGCCTCTGAAAAAGCTTTCACATCGGCATGCCAAGGCACATTCTCCATCGTCAACTTTGACGTGGCAGACCTATACAAATCATGTTAACTATATTTGCAAAAACTACAAACTCACTCTTTCACACACAAGAGAAAGAAACAATAGAAAGGAAAGGGAATGCTAGTGTAAAACACAAGATACTTACGATCCACAATAGGTAACACCTTTAATTTCAATAAAATCAGGGTTCCCAACTGCGAAGAGGCTAGAATATGCATCTAAATCCTCAACATTCCATCCTTTAACTAATGTTAAGCGATAAACCGTCCGTTGTTGCTTCTCCTGGAGAGCTTTTAAGGAATCCTGATTTTGGCAAGGTCCACAGTTAGTGAAGCCGATTATGAGAGACAAATTGAGGTTGGGAGATTATAAGTGAAAAATAACATGAACAAAAGGATGTGTATCCGAGCAGGAGGATTTATGTCTATAACTATTAGAACATTAAATATGGTTTTCTGTCGACAGGTAACATATGAGTTCATTTAGTATGCATATTACATGAGCCAAAGAGCTTTAATATAGAGATCTGAAATCCTCCCTTTAAAAACAACTCAAACCATCCAACGATTTATTCATGTCATTTAAATTCAGTCATCTCACGTGTCAATAAAATTGAAAAAATTACTGATCCAATTCCTAACGCAAAATCGAATCTAACATTTATAAGATCTACAACTAAGATCAAGGAGGGATTCAGAAAAAAAAAAAAAAGACGTGGCATGATCATTTGCAAATGAATTACAAGTAGATATTAAATAACTATAATTTACAGACACCTACGGTAGAATTATTTTTTACACTATGTTATGGTCCACTCATGAGTGTAACTAACTTGTGTCATGTGGATTGCTGCCTTGTCGTGGGGTGTTTCTTTTTCTTTTTTGGGAGGCTGTTTTTAGGGCGGAACTTTTTCACCTCCAGGATATGGAGATATTCTCATATACCAAAAACCCAAATAAAGCTGAAACACTATCCAAAATAAGGCCGTGTGAATAAAACTTTAGCTTACTGAATAACAAAAGCCAACTGTTAAAAAAAAAAAGAAAATTAATATGGCTGACAGAGACATAAATACAGTTCCTTTTAGAGGCTATATCTGCACGTATCGAGTGGCTATCATAGCTGAATTTTTTTCTAAGCATATGAGGTTACTATTAAAGCATCTAAAATAATCACAAACACAAAGTAGAACCTCAAATGTGGTTTCCAGGGAAAGCACTCACAAGAAATCGCTCCCAGAAGTCACTAAACAGTGGTCTATCAATCGCCTTCAAGCTCTCCTTCGTCGCAGCATCTACACTAACATATAACTGCACAGAACAAAGTCAAAACTGATCCCACCTCTAAAGACGGAAGATTAGTCAAGACCAAGTCAAGAGAGTACAAGTCATAAAACCTGGGTAATAGGTTTTAGCATCTTAATCTTGTCTGGGAATTGTGCATTTGTCACCAGGAATGTGGAAATGCGCCTCCGATGAAGCTCATCTATAAGTGTATTGATCTCCGGGTACATTATAGGCTCACCAACAAGCGACAAGGCACAGTGTCTAGGTGTAAGACCTTCCGTTAATCTTTCTGGTTTAACACCTATTAGGCAAAGATTCTCTAAATCCGTGAGTAAATCAATTAACACTAGCCAAAGAAGAGAAGAAACACAACAAAACACAACATTGATTTTTGAAATAGAGTATAGTACAAAGGATAATGTCAAACTGGCTCACTGTGGAGTAATCACCCAGCTAGCTCAAACAATGAAGCCTACCTGGAACTCCTTTCATTTGCTTTATCATTTTCGTGTGCTGGTCTATTGCAGAGTTGACAATATTTAACGCATCATCCATCTTCCACTGCCAGTTTTTCCCAACAGGATTAGTGTGATGCCTCCAGCAAAAAACACATTTGTTTGCACATGCCAAACTCGGAGTTGCCTCCATGCATCTGTTCATTTGGGAAGGAAGAGGCATAGCAAGAAGAGAGAGTCAGATTAAAAAAATGAAATTACAAATAAATTGTATTGAAAACTGTGAACCAACAAAGGAACAGCTATATAGATTTAAAAGCTCAAAATTAACACACCACAAAATGAGTAAGAATTCTTCACGACAATAGAGTCAGTCATTGAATCAGAGTTTTTAAAGGATTAATAGAAGATAAAGAAAAAAAGAGAGCAAAATGGCATTGGTGCCAAACTGAAGCAGTTGGAAGCCAGATATGGTTCAGTAAACTTATAGCAAAGGCCATAGATTTTCAGTGTCAAGGAAAAGACTTATAACTCTATAACTATTTATATTGTTCTATACGATTATACCACAGTTACCAAAGTCGTAAATGGTAGCGGGATTCGTAAGGGAAAACTAAAGCGGGAAACGCATGCCAAAAAGTACAGGGGAAAAAGAAAACGCGGATACGATTTGGAATCTTTTTGGATATGATTATACAACATATGGGAAACATATGTAAAATATGTGTGATTATTTAATTCAATATTCTAAAACTTTACTCAATTAACACCTTGTATATCAGATTTTCAATACTTGGTATGAACAAGCTAATTATAAATCAAAATAATATAAGTAAAAAAAAATTATTTAATCATACAAGTGCTAAAAATATTCATTTTCACAATATTTTTATTGATTTTTATTTATTTATTTATGAAATGGCATCCATCAAACTTCCTATAAGTTTTCAAAAAGTTAATATTAAGTTACCTTATTTCCCAAGCATTTCGGCATCATTTCCTATGCTTTTTCCCTAAAAATTCCCTAGCGTTTTGTACCCATCCCAGAAACGTGTTTCCAAAAAAATGTGATTCCACCCCTAAGCCGTGTTTCCGGTAACCGTGGATTATACACATTAGGCTATTGCTGGAACTGTACGCCCATATAGGACCCTGGTATCTACCAAAATTATATGTAAACGAAATTACAAAAAAGTATGACCATTCATATTCATGTCATGCAATTATATAAACGTTTATATAGTTCAAGGGGACTTGGGCACCCCTACTTGGGGAATCCTGAGTCCGCCACTGTGTACAATCCTACGCTAAAATAATAAGACTAAGCTAAGTTTTATGAAAGTATCTTTTACACATAGTAACCATGTATTCAATAGATGTAACCAGGTAGCCATCTGTATATCATCGGGGAAGTTATAGATGGGAGTAAAGAGACTCCATCCATGAAAAACATAAAGCTCCTTTTATGCACAAACATCACATCACAAAATATTGAAAAAAGATTTATGTCAACAAGAATATAATTCCTTTTTTGCCTGTCCAAAAGATAGTCGAATTTCCTCTATGAGCGTATGTAATTAATTTTTCAATTGATAATTGCACCCCTACATTCTTAGATCAAGTTACAATGTTTCATTTAATAAATTGGTAATGTAAATGACATTGAAACCTTGGAATTGACAACCGTACAGTGGGGAGGGGAAAAGACGGTCAAAACATGGACCCTTCACATTAAAGTGTGTCCTTTAATTTTTTTTTATGTGTAAACTTTTTTTCTCCAAGAGACACTTCCTTTACATGTATATAAATACACTGGCTCTCCTTTTCTTTTGTAAGTCTACATCCCTTTTCTTTCTTTTAATTATTTAGCCTTTCATCTTGAGTGAAAAATTAAATAATCATCCCTCCCTCAATAGTATTGAAGATAGTCATACAACAATTACGACAACAAAGCATGACTCGAAAAAATTAATCAAGCCATTGCTCGATTTAAATGGTCCGCCAAATGAAGATGGTTACATCTCAACAGCTCAAGAAACTCAGCTTGTTATTCCTAAAATGATTAGGATTTTTCTACCCAAGTTCTAATATGTTCTGTTAAATTTAGAAATTGAATCATGCTTATAAGCTTGGTTTTCTAGAATTGGGTTGTACTATTGTGTGATTATCCATGTTTTCTAAATATTGTTTTCTTTTTATTTTTCTATATATGATTATTCATGTTGACTAATTTAATGTTTTACATAAAAAAAAAAACAAATTAAGAAGATAAGCAATGATATTATCAAACATAAACAAAGTTAACTTGCAACATCACAATGCTAATTTGACGCCATACAATCCATTGATTATGTGAATTTTATTGTCATTCAAGAGTTGCTCTCGCCTCATCCAAAAGTTGCATATCGCACTCGATACAGTTCGGTAGTTGCCCATTTCTAGCCAATTTGCTTTTGTTCATATGCGGTATCTTGTAATTATTTCCACTAAAAGCTTTCATCACCTCAACCATGCATGACTGTAATGTCAAGAACACATTATTCAAAATTTCAGTTGGAAATATGTTGAATGACTTCTCCACTGCAGCAATAAATTCATCAATTGTATTAGGAGCTTCTTGGTGTAGAAGTGAATCAATAGCTCTAAAGAAACCAAGATCCAAAACATTCAAGTCGGGGCTGTTTGCAGGTTGACAACATAAACAAATGTTGAATTCATCTTTTCTGGCAGCTTCAACAAACTCGGCATCATTAACATCTAAATCTGGCTTTGCATTATCTTGTTGAATGAGTATGGTCCTTGAACTAGAGCATGACCATTTTTCTTTGATCAAAGGCAACAACTTTTCAATAAAACATGATCAAATGACATCTTTCGTAACTGATAAAATTGGTGTCGTCTCTAAAGTTCCCGCTATACGATTTCTACTACTTCGCCCGGCTGGTTCTTTAATAACAAATGGCCAAATTCCAAAATTTCAATCAAACTCTGTGTTGGAAATGTCATCAAATCGCGGATGCGCAACAACCAAGAACATAAGTTTTGTAATTAATCTTTTACTTTTGCATGTGTGGTAAGGCTCTGCTTCATCAGGATGAAGATAATACTTTTGTGATCACTTAGACATATACAACCATTTTTCATCAATATGATTGATTGTACATGTTAACAAACAAAGGTCTAGATATATGAGTACCTACGTCAATCATTGAGAAGCAGAATTTCAACCATGCTTTCTTATTGTTATCAGTTAGATAAGGTTTCACCACATTAGAATGAGCTCGAAGATATTCTTGCTTGATTCTTCGACGTAGTGTTGATTTGGAAACATCCAAAGCCTTGGATAATGATCTTATGTTTGTTTGACGACGAACGGGAATTCCTTTTACTTATTCGAAGTCTATTTCAACCCTCTTACAACCAACATTTCTCACAAGCTTTGAAGGAAAATCCGGCACGACATTTGTAGTAACAAAAGGAATTGCTTCACGCCAAATACAAGAAACTGACCTATTGCATATAGAAAAAGAGTTGGCTACCTTCGATATGACTCCTTTCGGTAATCTTCCATCTTGACTTTCTCGGAGTAGCATTTCAGAAACAGCTCTCTTCTTACCACTAGACAAATTTTCCTTTTTACTTCCATGTCATATATTTTCTAGCCCGATCATGGTCGTATTGTCGAAAGAATCATTCATTTTCTAACTTTAACTCTATCGATCTTCATGCATATATTTATGTTGTTAAAGATCAAAATTTTGAATTCAAATTTGGCGTGTACAATTTCACTTATTTGAAATTTTTGTCTTCAAAACTGAAAATTTTATGGTGGGAAGATGGAAAAATACAGTTAATACTCGTCATTCTTTTGATATTTAGTTAATGACAAATATTTAATTTTTCTTTTTTCTTCCTACGGGGAAATGTAACGCCCCTATACTTTTCTAGATATGGGTTTTTTATGGTATATTGGTTAAAGTGTTTGTGGTATTACGTGTATAGAGTTAATGACAAGTTTCAAGGTTCTTCGACATGTACATAAGGGTAATATTGGAAAAAATAGTGAAAAGTTATTATTGTAACTAAATTAACCACTTTTTCTTAGTTTGTGTGAATTTACCCAGTGGACTATCTTTCTGGGACGGAGGGAGTACTATTTTATAATTATTGTACCCAAAATTGCTTTAGTTTTTTCATATGGTTTCCTTTTAGTCATCATTGTGCGAATTTATTATAAGTAACGTGTTCATAATTATTATTATTATTAATTTTTTTTATCGTCACTATGAAAATTTATTTATAAGTTACATAATCATAATAAGTGTTGTTAATGTTGCTTCAACTTTACAAATTTTTACTTTTTTTTATAATGATTAGTGCGTATTTAATGTTGCTTCATTTTTTCATAAATTTATTTGTTTATTGTCTGAATTTATTTATAAGTTACACTGATTGGGCTTGTTTTGGCAACCCTTTACTTCTTTCTTTTAAATACTTTAAAGCAAAAAAGTAAAAAATTGTTGTTTGGCATCTATTTAACCTACATGAAGATACAAACCCAACAAAATTTTTGAGAGTGTCGTTCTCTTTCGTTCCTCTGTGCAAAGTGACAAAAAGAAGCATCAATACCAAGTGCTACCAATAAACAGAGGTCAAAGTCACCTGTGACTCTCTATACCATAAAATGAGTGCTTGTAGCAACCTCCACGGCCTCTAAGTTGAGCCTTAGTCCATCTGCATATTTTAACACCACTGTGTGAACCAATAATTTTATAACCCTGCCAAAAAAGCAAAAGGTAGGAGACAGAGTCAATATCCATCAAAACAGAAACCAGTACAAAGAATTAAGTTGGTCGATATGAAAAAACTTCATTTCTTTTATGTCTGGAGATTTGGAAATAGAGGAGCCTTAAATAGATAAATCAGCACTTAATTTACTGATGCAACAAATGGCTTATATAGAAGGGAAAAGAAACGTCCTGCAAGCCACAGTTTCTAAATTTCATCTTATTATATTAACAATAATGGTAGTCCATGTTAGAATATACAGCTACAACTAACTATGCTCTAATCTCATTGTTAGGTACTAATTGGAGAGACTGGTGTGTATTTAGTCCTTACATTCCAGTCTTTTAAATATCTCCTTCCCACAGATATTCTTATGCACTGTGGTCATGTTAAACACTCAAGCATGTTCAAAAAATATTCCACTGGTAAGGTAGGATTAACATTCTCCGAGATTCTCTATAATTTATTTTGGCCTGTCCCATTTTCCCTCAGTGTACAATATATTCCATTATTACAGAAACAATAATGTCAAAATAGATTAGGAAAAATCTTAACTTCTTAAATGAAGTGCCATCCATTGCTACCTTACCAGCTACGACTTGAGATTTGCTAGTCTTATTTACATGCCACCCAAAAGCTACTGCACATAATAATCTAAACACGGAGATAAATAATACAGATTCCTCAATGTTAAACTACGGTGTAAATACACCAAGCATAAAATTCCCAAGCGAGAGGTAATTCATTGGGATGGTACTCATATTAGAGGTGTACACTTCTTGCATTGCCAATCGTTTAAGAATCTCCAGTCCATACCCATTCTTAAGTACCTTGGCACTGTTTAGGCATCTCTCTCTCCACCACCCAAAACCCATTGCATTATACAGAAAATCTAAACTTGGTAATAATTCATAAGATTCCTGGACTACAAACTGAAAAGCATATAACAGCAGAGTGATCTCTGTTTGTAGTGACATAAATCCCTATGTATAATCAATAAATTTTCAAATTGTCACAAGATGGATATGATTCAATGCAATAAGCTCAGCACGGAGACGTTTACCAACAAGGAATTTCAATGCCGGTACTTAATTGAGTATATGGATCTATGATAACCTCAATGATATTCGCTTCTCTAATTGCCCGAATTTGAAGAGCCTTCTTCCTTTTGTTAGGTACCAGTATTGTGATTTTATTTTAGCTATATTTGGAGAACCCCTTCCAATGATTAGGTAGTATTAAAGTTCTCATTACATCTTCCTATCTAATTCCTTTATATCCCACAACCCCCCCGCGCCGCCCCC
>MKEJ01085071.1:0-16251 GCA_001753735.1 Embelia ribes | reverse complement strand
GTTTCGTTATATATGCTAAGTGTTGATTTCGTATTAGTATTAATGCGTTAGAAATGTTAGAAATCATGTTACGTAGCTTTAGTTATGTTAAAATAACTTTTGAATCTATTTAGTGAGAGTTGGAGTTGCAAGAATATGTATATACCTTAGAAAATTCTGTATTTCCAGTGGATGTTCTGGCTTTGGGTGAGTTGTTTCAACTATAGTCTTCTGCCGTTCGAACGACAGTAGCAGGTGGGGCCCAAAATCGCTTTTCAAATATTTTAAGCAGCATATTATTTTCCCCATGTTTCCAGTGAGAGTCAGTTTGGGGAGGGGGGAGTGGCAAAATTCTTTGAGCTTGGAGTTCATCTATTTCCCAGGCTCGAATACAAGATTTTCTTGCATATTCGGACTCCTCAACACCTAAGCTTTATTTTGACGTAAGTTTAACTTCCTATCTCGATTGTTCTCAATACCTAGATTTTTATACTAGGTCCGAACATCAAATTAAAGTTGTGATTCTTACTCTTTATGATTAGTAAACAATTTTTTACTATAGATTCATATTGATCCGTTACCGTTTGGTAGATCAAATTAAGAGGAGAAGAAAATGTGATTTGGGGATTTTGGCGAGAGCTTACAAGAAGCATTTTAGTACGCCGTGAGGTACAAGTAGCCTACATGATAGAAATATATTTGTGAGTTTGTGTGGGTACCTAATTGGGTAATTAGGGTGAAAACTATTGCCTTATAATATATGTTAATATTATTTCTATGCTATAGAGACTAATGTGTGTTTAATGAAAGCATGTTAGGCGAGAATAAATATGAATTTGTATTGGTTATGTATTTATTCATAATTGTGAGAATTAACATATCACTTGGCATAATTATATTATCTATGATAAAAGAATGTGGATTTTAATAAAAATGTGGAGAAATGTGAATGTTTAAAAATGAGATTTTCAGAAGTAGAAGTGTGGACTTTTGGGAGAAATGTGAAGTTAGAAAAAGATGAGTTTTATTTAGAGGTGCAAATGTGGAACTTTGATGAGAAAATGTGGTGTTAGAAATGTGATTTTCAAAACAGTTAGGCTTTTGTGAGAATATGGATTTAAAATGAGTTTTCTTTGTGAGCTAAGTGAGACAATTTCGGCGAAACAATCTTTGGTATAGTTTTTTTTATAAAAGTGATAATGTGGATTGAGATTATATTAATTTTTATGTGTTACAAATTAATATGAATAGATGAAAGTATGTCTGATGAATTTTTATATGAAATTTATGTTGTTACATATTTATTTCATGATTAATGAGTATTTGGCATAACTTTGTCTTGTTTATGTTAAAACATGGGTTTTTGATATTGATATTTATTAATGTGAAAATTGTGGGTTTTGAAAATTAAATTTTCAAAAAGTGAGACTTGCGAGAAAAAGTGAGTTTTTGCGAGAAATTGAAATGAAACAATACTATTAAATTAAAAGAGGGTTTTAAAGTAAGAAAATGGATCTTTATGTGTGAGTTACATTGTATTGCGGATTAAGTCATTTTATATTTCTTTTCAGAATTATGTCACTTTTTCTTACTGCGAAACAAATAAATAAAAAGCTCGGCACCTTACCATGAAAAATCAGGAAACCTGATCAGGGATATACTATAATCGCGTCAAGAGTGTTGATGGATTATAGCATAAGTTTCCTATGATTTTTATAAAACCGTGAGAGATGTTTGTCTCAATTTTCTAGTGAGTTGTGAGTCCTTGTGTATGTGTTAATATATGTGTGCATTCGTGGGTTTGCATTGCATTGACATTGCATTGCATTACATTATATATTGTGGCATAGATATTATACTTGCACGCATTGAACAACATCACTGATATCATTTTATTTTGGAGACTAACTCGTACACATTATTTTCTACTTTTGTAGACACTTATACTACAAGTGCCAAGACTAGTGAGCAACACCGTTGAGGGTGGCTTTATTCCTTGTATATATTCTTTTGGCCGACATATACTTGGATTTTATTTTGTTGTATTAACTTCACATTCATGTTATATTTATTTGGAGGCTTAGTGGGATGGATTTATTTTCTACTATTAGTGGGCTTATGTTAGACGTGATGTATTTTGTGCCCGAGGGGCTTGTGTATTATATTCCATTATTACTCTATTGGCAAGATGTCATGTTTAGGACAAAAATGAAATGTAATATACATTATCAATGTTGGAACATGTAACTCATTTTTTATTTTGTAAACAAGGCGTTTACTTTTATTTAACCAAGTTGGTTATTTATCCTTTTCTGCGTACTCTGATATATATGTGAGCATGTTGTAGAATGTAAGTTTGACAAATTGTGGCGTTAATATGGATACCCTATTTTTTATTTTTAAAACTAATAAATGTTTTTCATTATCTTTTACCTAAAAAGGAAATGCACTCACGTTCCAAGATTCCTAGCACGTTCGGGGTTTGCCTCCAAATTTCTAGGAAAATTTCTAATTTTTATACTTTGTACTAATTGATTTTAAACCTAAATTGACGGGGATATTATTTTCCTAAAAAGGCAACCATTGGCTTATTTGGAATGGAATTCGACCACTGCAACTTTTTATTTTCGAATAAAAGACCTTTTTTATTTTTGTTTTTTTTCATTATTGCTATATCATAGATGAAGGTAATTTTTTTTTTCTTTAAAATGATTAGGCCAAGTTTCTATTCGGGCTAAACCTTACATATAGTTTTGTTTATGCTCTATCTGGCCAACTATGAAACCCAGGCCCATAAATTATATCTCTCCTCACACACACTCCCTCTCTCAATTATCGTTGGTACACTTCTTACTCCTCTCTTTCACCATATATATATATATATATATATATATATGTATGTATGTATGTATGTATGTATATATATGCATATAGATATATATATAAGATGGGAGTATGTGTGATAGCAATGCAGGAAGAAGCAGTCCCTTTAGTTGACAAGTTGGGCCTCAAGCGGGATCATTTTCTCTCTTCATTGTTAAGTTTCCTTCCTTTATTCTTCATTTTATTTAATTAATTTCCCCTTTTTATTAATAATAGTAGTAGTAATAGCCCTTTTGTTTAGTAGTTGGTTAGGATTAATGCTTGGATTTTGTAGTTTGATTTAATTTTCTTCTGTTGAATGTTTGCATTGTTAATTTTATTAAATTTCTTCCGCACAAATCGCCAAACCTAGCGAACCAAGGTCACACAACTACTATTGTATTCTTAAAATATTTACCCAAGAGAAATATTTCTATTGTTTGAAGCTCGAAAGCGTCAAAATTTTTGTTACAAAGCTATATCATTTGGTCAGAACAAAGATGGGTTTTGTCGATGTCAACTTTTAGATAATATGAAATTAATTGCCTCATAAGGGTAACTTATTGGCTAACCCGAAGATACCACATTTTATAGCATGTGGCATAATATGTCCCCATTTTCATTACTAGTTCCAGAACAATCTGCATTCCGGGTAACGTAGGTTGTGGGCCGTGGCTATAGAAATGTTGACTTACTAGCTTAAGTTGAAATAATTTTTGAATAAATTTGTACTGTCACGTGTTATTCAATTGAAATGTACTGTGTTTATAAGTGCTAAGATACGAATCCTAGCAACCAACTTCTATTGTGACTGCAACTTGGTATGTGGTTATGATATGTTCATTGATGACGTCAAATCTGAAAATGTTGCCTTCATCGTATCTAACCTGCATTCGCATTGATTTTGATCAGTGATAGTATTGGTAATTTGGTTCTTGTTATAGCTAGAGTTCATTGTTCTAGCAATTCAATATTTAGACTCTCTTTTTGTTCGATAGTAGCACTTTCTATTGTTTCGCATGCTAGCTATATAAATTCAACCCTTCAAGATTTTTTTCCTGCTAAATTGCTTCTTAGTTTATCCTTCTGTTGGCTACACTTAATGCACTATACCTACATGTTTTTATTTTCAATTGTTCACAACAATACTATGCAGGTTCCCAGTAGGGGTTCCTTGGGTTCGTTACAATGGCGCTTTACATTAACATAATCTGGCTGGGAAATGATCAAGTTTTTGGTGAGCATTGACTTCCGAATGAGTTTGTATTTGAAAATGAAATCTTTGTAATATTGATCATGTCATCTGCTATATATAATTTTTCCCAAATCTGAATATAGTTAAAAGGATCAAAATTTTGTTATCATCTATTGTAGACAGTTTCTTCGAGTTGAATCATTCGGGAGCATCTCAGTTTTTCATAACAAATTGAAAGATGGGCTTGATGGTCATTGAAACTTATTTCCTCGTATCTTAATTGCTTGCGTGATATGGTTAATCTACTATCGAGTCATTGCCGAGTTGGTCTCACACTATTTCAGGAGTTAATAGTGTGGGCACAGTTTCTGCATCTCTTGCCACCTATGCATCTGTCCAAGCTTTCCATCCGGACCTTATAATAAATGCTGGCACTGCCGGTGGCTTTAAGGTAAGACCTGTTTTCTCTTATCCTTTCCTTTATTTTTTCAGACCAGAGTTCTTGCCTGTTTTTATATGTTTTGATATCCAGATAGACTTTCACAATATTGGCAAATGATATCTACTGTGGCAGATGTTTTCAGGCAAAAGGAGCTTCTATAGGTGATATTTATCTCGCATCAGATGTTGCCTTCCACGATAGAAGGATTCCCATTCCCGTGAGTGTTCTTTGGTTTACAGTATCTACTTTAAATTTTTATAAAGAAATTAAAAATATTCATATCATCTCCAAAGTTCACTAGATACTTGTAGACCTTTGTTTTCTTTTTCTGGGCCAAGTCATTTTGTTCTCAATCATTTAGCTTTTCTGTAATATCCTATGTAGGTTTTCAATCTCTATGCAGTTGGTTTGTTGCAGGCTTTCTCAACACCGAATCTACTAAATACTCTTAACTTGAAGGTACATCTCAATATTTTGCTTTTCTATATCTTTGGTATCATATTAACCACGTAGGTAGTGTCTCAATTGCTTTTCTACCTAGTCACTCCTATATTCGAAACACACTTGCAGACAAGCCCAAATTTTTTTATGACCGTCAAATTTATATGTTTCTTGGTTTTTTAAAACATTGTTCATTGTCTGTTGTGGAAATTTCATTATTTTATGCATGTTCATATTGCATTTAAGGTTGGCAAATTGTCTACTGGCAACTCTCTGGATATCTCCCCCGAAGACGAGGCATCGATTATTTCAAATATGCTACAGTAAAAGACAGGGAGGTGCCTTTATCTTTCATGAATGTCTTCACTAAGATGCTTTTTCTTTTCTTTTTTCGCTTGTGAATATTTGATGCCTAAACAACATATTGGAATGAAACAAAAAATGAAGATCAACTCTTGGGGTTTGATGTTTTTGATTAAAAAAGGTTTGGGTTTCGGGGTGCAGCAGTTGCATACGTGACGAATCTGATGAAAGTCCCTGTAATATTTGCAAAAGGAGTAACTGATATTGTTGACGGAGACAAACCAACTGCCCAGGAATTCCGGCAAAACTTGGCAGCAGTTACTGTAGCACTTGATCGTGCAGTTGCAGAAATTGTTGACTTCATCAACGGAAAGGCTCTCCGGGAACTTTGATTTATTTATATGTTCGTTTCTCTTTTAAATGTAATCCGATTGAGCATGCAAATGTATGGGAATATTGTGATCATCATTTTGAATTGGAAATGCAAATCCTTCATTATCCGATTAGATATTATTTAGGAAATCTGATTTGATAAACAACAATACTAAACTGTGCCTACATGTGAAGAAATATACAATGAACTGCATTCACAAAAAATTAACTGCAGAATAACAAAAAAAGGAAGAAAGGGTGCCCTATGTGATTGGTGAAATATATGGAAATGTAAAATATTTAAGAGTACGATTAATGTGTTCAGTGTAGTCTCAAATCAATCACCGTGGAGAAACTTGTTACAATGAAAAGAGGGAGGAATAGAGCAGAACAGAAAACAAATACAGGAGCGTACATTTTGTAATTTATTATGCTAAAATAGGAAATATTGGATGTCCAATATTCTAGAAATTTACAAATTAAAATGCTCTTATTGCACTTCTTGAGGAGATTTTCCAATACGCGCCTATCCTTGTTGAGAACAATAATGAATACGTAATTATCATCTCAGCTCATATGACACATGAGCGCAGGTGTAGATGACGATACACACGGTAGCAAAACCATCTTCAAAGAACAATAATCTGGACGTGCTAAAGTAGCACTAACACACATTCATTTCCAAGCATTTTTATTTTTAATTTTTGGTGGAGCTTTTCACCCCCATTGTTCTTTTTTTCAAACTCTAATTTTGAGCACAAATGGTACTCCAGCATCAAATCAAACATTCAATAATTATATCATTCCACAAGGTAATCTTAGATCATCAATTCAAGCCTTGAATGAGTTGTAATCATTCCATAAGGTAAATCTTTTTTGCTCAAAGACACAAGAAGCAAACAATTAAAGATCAGGGGTTGAGTACCCTGTTCATGGTAATGAGAATAACAACAAATGGTCAAATTCCCAGGAAAAATGAACTAGCTCATGTGTTATCAAAATATTTTTATCCAATAGGCCATAAACCTATTTCAATTATTTTGGGCTGTGGGTCACAACACCAGTATATGTTCAGGCAGCAACCTTCTTGGAGGATACAGAATTGACAATCGTCGCAAACTCAGGACCCTGCACCACATGAAACAACTTTCAGCCATGAATACGTAGTTTTTTTTTGGGAGGATGAAAAATTCCAAATATGTACTGTAACTTATTCACCGAGATCATTTCAATTTATCCCAGAAGCAAACTTAGTGCGTGTGCTAATGATCAAAGATTTGCAGTTTAAAGTGGTATTCTAAGGCTTACCCCTTGGGAAACTTATGCATACATTAATCTTATTAAAAAAGTCGGAAAAAAAAACCTGTACAACTCGCATTATTCAAAAGTAGTCTTCAATATCGGTTCTCTTCCTTTGATGACATAAAAGGATTAAACAATGCAAGTACACTAGGAATGAAAAGAAAAATCAAATATGATAAATGCAGCATACCTTTAAGGAGGCTCCACCAACGAGAAATCCATCAATATCTTCTTGTTTCGCTAGTTCAGCACAATTGCTACCATTAACAGATCCTGAAATCAACACATCACAGTAAGTGAATATATTGAGTACGTGTATATTTGTATATATTAAGAAGAGGTCTAAAGTAAATACAACGCTAAAAGCACAAGTAAGGCTAGATGTTAATAGTCTAAGACTAAGTGGATTAAGATAAATTGAGAAAGTTGTTATTTGCTTTTTATATAACCTTTTTGCTGGATTTTCATCTCGCTGAATTGAACATCTTAATTACTTTATGCGACCTGTGGGTGCTAATTGCAACAAGAGTGTCGAGGGAAAGAGTAATGGCTAGCTATTGAACCTAGTCAGCTTCATTTCTACAATAAATGCCAAGCTCGAACAGGGCTAGAACATGTCCATAGACGAAAACTTGAGCAACTGATATCTAATAAGCAATGTGTATTCATATGAAGGGTACCTCCATAAATAATACGTGTCTTAGAAGCAACATCAGCGGAAACATTCTTTTTTAGCCAATCACGAACAGCTACATGTACTTCCTGAGCTTGTTGGGGTGTGGCAACTTTACCAGTTCCAATAGCCCATACGGGCTCATAAGCAATAACTACATTGTCCCAACTAGGAACAACATCTGCACATCATTAGATGGGGGTAAAGTCAACGAGTCCCTGAGTTATTTCTCATCGCATAATCATCATGAATATACTACAAATGCTAAAATTTCCAGGAACAAATATGAGGAAACTTGCCAGCAAAAGCCTTCAATTGTTTAAAACAAACATCAAATGTTTTTCCTTCTTCTCTCTCTTTCAGCAGTTCTCCAATGCAGGCAATAACTCCAACACCCTGGCTCAAGGCATATGCGGCTTTTGTTCCTATAAACTGGAATCCAGAGTAATTCAGCCAAGTACTAATTACAAACCTCAAATTTTCAGTAAACACATCCCTATTTGCAAAGAAAAATTCAAAATAATTCATTTACTAGACAGCCTCTTCATAATTATACCTGGTCATCCTCTCCTATAACATGCCTCCGCTCAGAATGGCCAAGAACAACCCACTTGGAACCAATATCTTTCAATTGTTCGACACTGAGAGGACAACGTGAGTTTGTCAACTGTGTTAAAAAACTAAGACACAAGCAAGTGTGGAAAATCCAAACCTGTTTGAAGTAAAGAAATACTTTTGCTTTTCATGAATTCAATTTTAGTAGAAGGGCTAATCAAGAGGAATTTCATCAACCAAGTCAGTCAGCTTGTGGTATGGAAGAAAGACTAGGGAAATAAGTTGAAAAATAAAGCGGTCAATGCAGAAAGAACTCATGGTGGATAACTCTCTAACCTGATTTCTCCTGTGAATGCCCCACCTTTATTGATCCAAGAATTTTGAGCAGCTATCTCAATCCTATCTGTAAGCGAGCTTTTTACCATATCTAGGTAAACAAAGGGAGGTGCAACCACAACATCTGCAGAACGAAACAATAAATTTGAGTTTACAGATTAACAGGGATCAAGTGACCTCTACTCTTTGTCAAGAAACAAAAAGAAAAAAAGGAAAAACAAGTTCAAATTCATTAAAAATATTATAACTCCAAGAATAACATAAAAGGTAGCTCGCAACCCTCCAAAGGAAGATTAACAGCAATAATATTCTCTAAACAGAAACTGCATTGTTCTAATAGAATATTGATGCATTGAAATCATAAAAATAGAGGTTTTCCTCAACTTAATCTGATGTTTAGGAAATCATGATTTAGACCATTTTTTGTTATATGATGTTTATGTGAATCTTTAAGCTTAGTTCTTCCCTCTAAACTTATAGTTTTTATCTTGCTCCAGTTAAAATCAAGGACAAAAAGAGCCAGACCAAAGTAGATTTGACGTTTTATGCTAGTATTAACTGGCTTTTACCAGAATTAAAGTATACAAATCTTGAACACTACACTCTAAAGTCATAATCAATAAACAACAGAGATGAAACAAACATAAACCACAAAATAAGAACACAGGAGATGATGTAAAGTTGTTTCTATTGAACAAATGAACTAAAGAAAGATGGTCAGAAGGGCAACAAAACTCACCAACATCAGGCTCCAATGTTGCACTATTCAAGTCGGACACAAGCTTAGTGATAGACTCTTTCGTCCCATTCTAAATAAAATGGAAGAAGAAGGTCATCAAGGAAAGCTCTTAAAATTATATATGAGAAATAAATACAACTAATGTCGCCAATGTATGATTTAAAGTATGTGTACTTGATCATGTCATGCCAACTTAGCACTAATAATTGTAAATGTGTTCATGTACATACAAAGCCAGCATGTTTTCTTCCAACTTATAATTGAATCAAACTAAGCAATCCGATGCGAAAATCCAACAATGGTGCCACTAACATTTGAGCGACCAAGGTTAAATCACAAAAACAATAAGAACAAAGTTTAGATTTTTCAACAAGGTTTAGTACAGGAAACAAAGCCACCTATATTTGGCCCATCAAATACAAAAGAGAGCAAGTTTACCAAATTGAGATAGAAAAGCAAACCCATTTTGGTAGAGGAGGTAACTTTGGGGCTACTATGCCAGGGAATACTAGCTCAATTCAACATCACTCCTATAAATCATAGGAAACAGATTGCACATATTTTCACTACATTGTGGCTGAATTGATAACTGAGAAACAATCCACAATACAATAAAAGGGCCGGGAACTAACATTATATACAACCATAAAAATCACACATGCATAGTATCATACAATTAGAAGTATAAGTTCCCAACACAAAGTCCTGGAACTGATATTATATACGACCAGTGAAAAACACACATATATATTACTTTAAGAATAGAAGTAAAAATTCCCAATGGGAAGGCCTGGAACTAACATTTATAAAACCACAAACAAAACACAAGCATATTCATGCATTCCATGTATGAGATAAAGAGAAAGATAATACTCACACACTTCCAGTTGCCACCGACAAAAAACTGCAAGTAAGAAAGAGGAAACAGAGTTAAATTACTAAGAAAAATCATAAACTCAAAGCCACAACCAAATTAACTATCAAGATGCCCAATACTAAGAGCTTGTCAAGCATAAAAAGCAGCCATTTTAAGCCAATGAGAAAGCCAGGTTTATCCAAGTTCATAGCACCATAAAAGTAATTAGAATTGGGTTTCAATGTTTAAGGCAAACAAGCCGTAATACTAGAAAGCCTCAGTCCAGAATTGCAACAATGGAGATGACAATTGCTAAGTGCTTGTCAAAAAAAAAGGAAGCCTTTTTAAGCCGAGAAGACCGTACTAGTACAAAGCACAAGTTTTGAATTTTTCAAGAGCTACCAAAATAATGAACTATTAGACTAATCATTTCTAGGGATAATTTATCAATCAATTAGAATCACTTTAATAAGCACAAAGCAAGGTCAATTAAAATTGAATTAAAAACAGCAACCTTGGTGCGGAATATCACACCGGATCTCTTAAAACTGAAAAAATAGAATTGGTAATGAAAAGTGGTATAGCAAATTCCCTAATTTATTTAGTGGATTGAATAGTAGTACTAGAATAGAGTTCCCTATAGTTTAATCTCTAAAATTTAGGAGCATGGAATCATTCTAGTGTGCAAAAAAACAATAGCTTGAATATAAATTGAATTTCTCAAAATTAGAAACCTTGCCGGAGCCAGCCATGGAGACGACGCCCCGGGCGGGTCTTCTAGCAGAAGAGGAGGAGGAGCAGAGGCGGAGGTGAGAGTCGACGAATGATGAAAGAGAAAGAGATTGAATCTCGAGCTTGGGGCAGCGGCGGAGACCGGCGAATTGAGGCGCCGATTTGGGGCCGGAGAGTAGTGATGATGTGGATGCCACCGCCATTGATTATGATGATTGAACTCTCCCTCCCTCTCTCTCTCTCTCTCTCTCTCTCTCTCTCTGTGCTTCCTGATGGCGTTCACAAACGCCTCTCTCTTATCTTCGTGCTCGGTGTACAGGCTAAATCCTTTCCTCTTCTCCCAACGACGTCGCTTTACAACTCTCTCTCACTTTAAACCTAGGAGACTCTGCACAGGTGTGTAATAAATCTCTCCACTCTCATTACTCTAAATACGACCTTTCCTATGAAATGAAACTACGTTCCTAAATTCGGTACGGCGTGATATTATAAATTATGTGATTAAATTCTTAATAATTTATTATTAATCATTCATTTTAAAATATATAAAAACGTGAATTATATGAGTATTATGCAGTAATATATGTAAAAGTAAGTGTTTTTCAATTATACGTAGGCGCATACAAGTATTAAGCAAAATTTTCTGGGAATTAACTGAGTAGGTTCTGCAAAATCACTTATATCCTATGAATTGCAAATTAGCATGGAGATTAGTATGCCGCCATATCAAACTGCCAAACTTTGCGGAGCAAAGCGACCGGAATAACAATTGTATTCCTAATTCTTTTGGGGATAGAGATTTTAGACATACCACTTGTATGATTTTCCTACATATTATCGTCCAAAATACGCCAAGCAGTATTTTTGTGGACCCATCATTTTTAAAAGATTGTGTTGAGTCCTACACAAATTCAATGTGGCATAATTTGAATTGTAGTATGTAGCAAAATCTTCATTCTTTTTTTGGGAAGAGAAATGTAATAAAGATGAGTGAAATTTTGATGTTATTTCTATTACCGGAAGCTTGAAAATATCAAAATTCATATTGAAAAACCATACCTTTTTGCCATGCATAATAATTACAGGAAGCTTAAGCTGGGGTTTACTAGATGTCAACTTTTGAAAACTTGATATAATCGCCTTGTTTATTCTAGGGTAACCTATAGAACGCTAGCTGTACCGTCCCATATTTTACAAAATTTCGGTGTGCCGTGTGAACGATCTCAATCACGGGAATATAGGACTGAATTTGTGACAAGAAACGACGTAAAAAGACTGAATTTATGAAAGCAACTGAATTGAAAATTTTGAGTGCTTTTACTTTCCTTTTTCACTTATTGTTTATATAGACGGAGTGTTATAAGTGAGTCTGAAATTGCAGCAGCTGCAGTTGCAACATCTGAGAACAATGGGGGGGTGTTCACGTCTCCAGAGATTGCTAAAACCTTTGATTTCTCCTCCGAGGAACGGATATATAAGTGGTAAACAAATACACCTTTATTCAATTATCTCTCTGTCTCTGTACGTATCAACTAATTGTTCCTGTAATCCTCTGCAGTTAATTTTGCAATGTTGCTTCTATATCTATTTCGTCTGGACCAAGGCATACCCTACCTAGTAACTATTTTCAACCCTTATTTGATCACAGTACCTCGAAATCTAGAAAAGAGACTGACATATGGAGAATGCCTACAACATAACCCTTAAAATAAAAAATAAAAAAAAAGAATTGTGGATAATAGTCCTCTAATTTAAGGGAGCACTGGAACGACATCCTATTTTTTAGGGGATTGAAATTGTTTGGATGTGGTGGTGAAAGACCAGATATTTGCACTTTGTTACCCTATCCGAGTATGTGCTTATGGTTTCCTTAGAATTAAATTAAATTTAGGACGGGAGCCATTTCAAGCCTTGGACTGCCATTTTAGCCAGTTCACTAAAGCATTTGAAGCCATGTTGCAAAAAGAGAAATGCCAAACTTGAGGGACAGCTTAGTGCTCTGGGTTAAGTCAGGGTGCAAATAAGCTGGCCAGGCACCTCGCAGTTACGAAATGCAAAATATTATATTAGCTTCGTAAAAAGCAAATAATTTAGCTGAACATTGTATGAATGGATTACACCTAATAGACTAAACATAAAGATAGTTATAATATAATTGCCCGTGAAAAGAAAAAGAATTTTAACCAGCATGTTTGTAATTGACAGTCAAAATTTGAATTTCCATTTGTTCCTCTAGATAAAATTTTGTCGATTGTACTAACTAAAAGAATTGTGCTAATGAGCATAAGATAATTTTTGATAGAATCCTTGTATCATTGTTATGAAGCTTTTTGCAAGATGTCTTTTGAGAAGAGCCTTTTCAGTTTATATTTAAATGTTTTGCTTGTTTTATACGTGGTTGTTTTCAGTCAACATTATGAATAAATTGTTGTGCAACCAAGTGAAATGAATGCTAACTCATTACATAATGCATTGAGGTCTAAATGTTGACAGGTGGGAGTCTCAAGGATATTTCAAGCCAAATTTCGACAGGGGAGGTGACCCTTTTGTAATTCCAATGCCACCTCCTAACGTGACTGGTTCTTTGCACATGGGGCATGCTATGTTTGTCACTCTTGAGGTAAGGCACTATAGTTTTCTATGTTTTGTTCCTTTTATGTCTTGAGTACACGTGGTTGATTTGTTTGCTTGCATCTTGGGTTGGCACAATGTTCCCTATGCTTGTGGATTAGGTAGAACAAAAAGCTGGACATCCAACCATATAAATTGAAGGCAAAATTCTATTTAAGTCAAATAATGGAATTTTCATAATTCTGATGTGGCTCCAGCCAAATGATTGCATTGCTGCAGCAGCTTTGCTGATGTCAATATTATCAGACACGCCCAAGTGCAGGTTGCTAGCACAGTATTAGCAGGTCCAGATCGTCTCCTTAGAAACTGATATAGATGAAAACCATGATAACTTTCCCGGAAAAATTAATGGATAATAAATAGAATTTTTGTATTTGATTTGAGACAGTTGAAAAGAAAATTAAGTTTGTACTCGATAAAAAACGATAAAAAAAATGCTCCGGCGTGGGGTTTTCTCCATTCAAGTAGTTGCTAGTAATTTCTACTCAAGGGGATCTTATAACTCAAAATCCGTTATCAATGTGATCCAAGCCGAAGATTTTACTATGAAAATGAAAAGGGTTTTGATTATTCATAAGAAATTAATATTTTAATGGCATTTTTTTGCCCCCTAAGCATCTGCTATACTAAGCCTTAACGCTTGTTAACTTAAGTTCAAAGAAATGATAGCAAGACTATGATCTTTCTTTAATGATCGAGGCCACAATATCCCGTTGAGAGAACTTATTACTAGCATATGAAGGATTCCGTCCTATTATTGTCTAGGGTTTAGTTACATGTCATGGAAGTTCTAAGAAATGAGTATAATGTTGTTGGGAGCTCTAGCAAGAAATTTGTGTTTCCCTTGTACATAATCTTACAAGAACAAAATTAGGATAAAGAATGAAAAGAAATTAGAGTAAAAAAAGGCATGCCTTTTTATTTCTTTCTTCAGCAACGGATCCTTGCACTAGTAGGGTGGGTTCGGTTAGGTTGATTTGGGTTACAAGCTTTCAGCCCATTTTTTTTATCACTTTTCTCTACATCTTCAGCTCCAATTTTGAATTGCAAAACAGCTGAATTAGCAAATTACTGTAAGACGACAAGTCGTACAATTCTTCATAATCTGTCTTACAATATAGAGATCATCACAGTCCAAGTTTCCGGAGCAAAAGTTACAGTCACAATACCAAGCTATCAATTTGAACCTTGAACTTTCCCAATCCGGACAAACTTTTCATTCGATGTCTTCTCGTGAACAATGAATAATACAAAATCTATCTTTTAAATTTAGTCTCCTAAAAATCCAATTACAAGTATCAGTATTCTTACTGTAATCTAAATTAGGCCAAGTATATGATAATCAAGAACTAAAACGCCATAAAATGTTTAACATATGTACAATTATCGACAACTATCATGCATCCGATCCACCTTTAGGTTTCCTTGTCGCCCTTGAGTCCCTGGCCATTTAATTAAAGTATAATAATATCTGAAATTCCATCACTAATCCCATATTGCAAGAGAGACAATGCCCTAAAGAAAGTATATGTTTATCCATAATATTACTTCTTCCATTGTGCCAACCTTTTTGAGCATTCTTCTATTATTGAGTTCTAGATTTCTTGTAGACTTATAACATTCCACCAAAATAGGGAAAGGGATGGCCCCATCACTCCGAATCAGGTGCCTTGCCTGCATTGGGTTCTTCGGGGATGCATATTCACCTCGGACACGGCTAGATACGCGCTGGACACACCACGTGGGGTCCTAATTGAATTTTACTTGTTTTATCTTTTTCTTGTTTTGGGGTTAATTTGTAATATTAAAATGGTATAGAATGTTTGGGTAGTTTTGAAACTGAAAAAGAAGAAAAAAGTCCGAAGTCCCCACAGTAATCAAATTCTGTGTTGGAGGCGACTGGACATACCAACCGTGACACCCTCTCACCATCGCATAAAAATTATTCTAAGAAAAGGCCGTATCCCCACCACATCAGCATCTTGCATTTCTCAAAAGTTGAAGAATCCCTATCTGCATTCGCATCAAAATCCGCTTTAGCATCCGAGTTTGTGCTGCTTAGGCACACGTTCTTAAAGGGCATTTGGTGATTGTATTTGAAGTGGCCGAAGGGTTTTTGGGAACCATTTAAAACATGGCTTGTCATTTTCAGAATTTGATTAGAGGTGAAAACCCAAGTTCCAATAAGAACCTTGTGATAGTTGAGTTGAGTGTAAAGTGGTGGTCAATAGTTTGGTGTATTGGATTAGATAATGATGTTGCATGAAGCATTTAAACTAGCCTAAATTGGATACTTACCGCTTATGGAACTAAGGCCAATCATATATTGGAAAATATTATATTGGTAATTTGCACGTTTAAATATGAAAGAATGCACGCTGCTAAGAATTAAAGTAATAAATACATTTGTTTGTTCTTTTATCTCCTGAGTTGGCATATTTTACAATCCCTGCCCCTAATACCATTGAGTCTTCACTAGTGATGCTATTTTCAGGATATAATGGTTAGGTACCATCGTATGAAGGGGAGACCTACACTCTGGCTTCCTGGAACTGATCATGCTGGTATTGCTACCCAGGTTCAGCTCTAGATCCAACAGCTTTTCATTGTTCTGTCAGCTAATACATTAGTACAATTTTTTTGGGTGGTGCCTTGCTTTACTTTTAGCCTTTGATGAGCAGTGACATAATCATGAATGCCTTTTTAACTTTGATAAAGTTTTCATCATTACAAACTTTTACTTTTTCAATTGACATTTCTGACAGGGAGTATTTTTGTATTAACTGTTAGTAGTACTACTTTTCCTTGTAAGATTGATGATAAAACCAATTAT
>MKEJ01085070.1:0-20700 GCA_001753735.1 Embelia ribes | reverse complement strand
AAAATTATGATATTATGATAAATACTATGCATTTCAGGTAAAACTAAAGAAAATGTACTATTTTAAGCCAAGTTAAAGAAAAATTGGCATGTTCTCCACGAAGCCACATGCTCTATCCTTTTTGTATACGTGAAAGGACGAATGCCTTGTATATAAATAGAGGGCACAAAGAACAAGTGCAGCGGGCTGAAAAGGGGTTGGAGGGATTTGACCAAAAACAAGAGCTGCAACGCCAGTTAGAGCTACGAGTAGTTCCATTTTTTCGCATTGTCTTGGTACAATTATATATTTCTTTTCATATTCGTGGAGAATATTATTTTTTTAGTGACATAAATTTATTGTTGTCTTTTATTATTAATTCTGATATTTTTGGAAGCTGTTTAAATTTATTCGTTCTTTATTATTAATTTTCTTTTTAATTCTTATGTTAGTTTATTCATCATTAGATTAGTGTTATAGTGTTATTAGTTTAATTAATTAATAATGATGAAAAATATAATGATTATTGTTGTTATTAATGTTATAATAATTTTGAACATGTTATGCTAAATTAGTATTACAATTAGGGAATGAAAGCAGATTAATCAATATTTTAGGAATTATTAGTGGACAGATCCCGATAAGCTTGGAACTCTCACCCGATAATCACATTATGGTGGAGGCATTCTAATTTAAAGGACCCAAAAATAGAGGTTTTAACAACTAAATTTTCCAATATGACTAGTTAGTTAATTAATTATTTAATTACTTAGTTACTTAGTTTTATTTAATTAAATTACAAAATTCTTAAAAATCTGTATAAGTGTTAGAAATATGCATAATTTAATTAGTTCTATTAAATTAGGACTTAAAATCCAAAAGTAGACCTAAGAGAATAGTAATTAAATAATCCGTGATTTAGTAAAATTTATGAGTTAGATACCCAAATTTTTCAATTTTATTATTTTATCCCTAATTTACTCGCTAGGTTATCTGTCGTACATTTTTGACACGACGACTCAGAGATAAGATGCAAATACTGTGGACCCATAAGGGGCAAAACATGTGTAATTTTTGCCTATTGGAAGAATTGATCACTTTCTCAAAAAACAAATAGGTTCCACCATGGATGGCAACGTGCCGTGTGGAGCCCATTAGTTGATTCGAATTAACATTATTCGGGTAAGCCCAATTCGAATTTAAATATAAGTTAGGATCCAATCTCGACTCAATTGAAAATTTAAAAACTCGAACTCGATTTAAAAATTCTTTTTCATTTATATTGATAAATAAATGCATTTATTTTGGTATAACTATCTGTACATATAAATTTATATATAAATAATCAATACACAAATGCATAAATATTTGTTCGAGTTACAACAGAGTTCAAACTAGTTGACTATTTTAAATACCCAAGCTTAACTCGAACGCGAATGGAGCTTAAAAGCATACACTTGAGGTTGGCTCGTTTGAAACTAAGTCGAGCTAGAGTCGAATAATACTAAAATTGATGCCAAACTTCTCGTTAAAAAAACTCGAGAATGTTCTCGAGGTCAATACCAAAACCAATAATAATATGTAATTTTAAGTTGCAATTAATACATATCTCCCTGCAACAATTTTATTCTCTCCTTGAAAATGGGCAGTTTTACGTACGTTTATGCAAGCTTTTTTTATTAAGAAAGAAAATTCTTGGAAGCAATTTTCCAATTCAATTTCGGAAAACACATCATTTCCGTATGAAAATGATTTCCAAGAAGAAGAGGCTTTCCTAGTCGATCCGAAATTTCCGTAAATTTAATATTACTAATAGCCACTCAGCCACTTAATTAGGCTTAGTTTGGTAATATTATTTCTTTCTAAAACTCACTTCTTAAAATTATTTTTGAAAGTATTTTAAAAACGATTGAGACATACAAATTTTATGAGTCATAAAAATGGATCATATATCTTAAAATTCATTAAATTAAAGAATGAGCCACAAATATTGAAGCCCAATTAAAATAAAAAAGGCCAAGTAAAATGGGTCACAAGTTTTGAAATTTAATTAAAGTAAAATGACCAAGTAAAATGAGTCAACTAGTCTTGAAACTCGTTATATTAATTATGCTCTTAATTAAAATGAAATAATTAGTAAGTAAAGAGAATAATTAATTAAATTATTATTCTCTTAATGCAGTAAATCAAAAAAATATACTAAAAGCATATTGCATTACTTTCTTTACTATAAATTCCGAAGTAGAGAAAAACGGAAAAACTCAAATATTCGAATATTTGAAGAATATAAAATCGAAGTTCATCATTTAATCATGAATGCAAAGAATAGCAACCGAATTCAAGATCAAGCGTGAAACGCTTTAATTAAGCGTTATTCAACAAAATACAACCTTAGATTCGCAACAAGCTGATCAAGCTACTTATTGGGCGTTCATCATCAAATCCAACCTTAGATCCGCAACAAGCTACTCAAGCCGCGCGTCAAGTGTTCATCAACAAATCTAGAATTCGATCCGCAACAAGCTTCTCAAGCCACGTATCAGGCACTCTTCATCAAATATAGTCTTTGATCTGCAACAAGCTGCTCCAGTCGCATGTCAAGTACTCGTCATCAATTTAATGTTTTTGATCTACAACAAGCCGCTAAAATCATGGATCAGACAAGTCAAATCCAACACTTTCTTAATATCAAATTATAAAGCCCTCAAGACAAAGTAAGTTAAATTCATAGAGATAAAGTCGCAAGGTCCTCAAAACATTAAAAAAAGTCAAAGTATCCCAATTCGAAAACAAGTTGTCAAGCGTTCGAGTTAAAGTCAATCAAATCAAGTTTAAGTTAAAGAGAATTTTATTTCTTACTGTTAGAAATTACAGAGAAATGTATTCACTTAAATTCAAACAAATAAAAATTATCTTATTTCCTCAATTTTTCTGTCTTATTATTTAGATTAGGGAATTTGTGCATTACAGCGATATAATCCTTATATTTGGTAAATAAAATTTAAAAGTTAATTTAATAAATATGGTAGTTTTGGCAAAGTGGTGATTTTTATTATAAAAAGTAAAAATAGTTTTGTAATGGAAATATAAGAAATATAATTGAATTTATTATGGTAATTAATGAAAAAAAAGATAGAAGAAGTTGATTTTTTTTTAAAAAAATAGAAGCAGTTTTTCAAATCACCTAAAATTACTTTTAAAAAGCATAAATAAATTATTTTTTTTATTTTTTTTGTGTTGTGACAATAATATTACTTGGGGTTTTGGTATTCCATAAAGAACAAAAATATTTCAAAGGCATTTTTTGGAAAAGCATTTGAGAATAAATTTTTAAAAATTCAAATAAAAAAATAAATTTGAAACTAAATTACTCTTTGACATTGCACACGCATCGCGTGCGTGTGCTACGATTACTAGCAGAGAAATTAAATGAGAGAGTAGAAAGACTAGTGGTAATGCTCTCTTTACTTAATCTTGTTACCAATTTGCATGTATCTATATGAACATCAATGTAGCTTATATATTCCAAATTCTCTAATAAATTAATTTAGCGGCTCAAACCTTAGCCCACACTCATCGCAACAAAGTTCTCAACTCACTAAAAACAATACCCAATTCTCAACTTTTTGATTGAAGATGTACAATGCCCAAATGATTACAAACAAATAATGTCTAAATTTCAACTTAAATGGCAGCATTCACACAATTAGATATGCAGTTAAACCCTTGGATTGAAGCGCGAAAGGGGAATTAAAAATATATGATCAATTAACGAAGCGAATAATAATAAAAGAGCACAAGAATTTAATACCTGATGAAGCGCTATCTCTCTCTCTCTCTCTCTCTCTCTCTGAGTATATCTAACGACAGTCTGAACCGCGAGACGCGAAGTTCCAGAGAGAGAGAGACGATTCTCCCCTCTGAAGCTCTCAGGTAAGGTCTAATTTGTTTCACTAGGGATTCCCAGATCTGTGTATATCTCTCCCTATATACAATTCCACCGTGTGGTAATTGCTAGATTGAATGCTATATTGTTTTTGCTCAATTCGTTAAGAGATTTCACGTTTGTGTATGTATTTATGTGTACTATTCTTGTCAAGGATCTGTTTTCGGATGTTACGGATCTGTTCTTTTTGTTTTTTTAATGTGATTTCGATTGGATAAGGTCATATGTGATTTATGTTTAAGATAGTAAATAATACAAGGCTAATTCTAGAAAATTCTTTTTTTCTAGTTTTTCTAGGTTTTAAAATTTAGTTTTGAAGAGTAATTTGAACCCTGCTTTCCAAAATCAGTAAACTTTACCTCTCCTTCCTCAGACACGTTGCTAATGCGGGAGTTATGTACTAGATTGTACATATATATAAATATATAATCTTTCCTTTTATTCTCCATATCTTGGAAAGTTATGTAACAGAGTGAGCTATGAAAAAAAATTGAACTATATATATACATAAATGTGCGTCTCAGTGCACAAAGATCCCGCATTGCGGGGTATGGGAGGATTTGATGAACGCAACCTTACCCCTGGCTCCAGAGATGTTGTTTGCAATGGACGAACTCGTGACCCATAATTCGAAAACCAATTGAATACCTGACCAAAACACTCTAAGTGCCAATTTATGTCCTAAGGCTAACGGCTTTTTGTAGAAGTTCAAAAGTTAAACTTTGCAGTTCATATATAACTTATAATTCATTTTGATGGGTAGAGAAAATAGAGGAAGTGTGGCTCCTCTTCAAAGACTTCTCATTAGCGCTACTGCACACTCTTTTGATTGACCAAAGTGTGGAGATGATAGTATTGTTCTGTGTGTATATAATTATTGACGCGGGTTATGGGTTATTTTAAATTATTTATTGTTTAGTTGTGTTACCTAATCATATGATGTCCCTTTGTGTTCAGACTAGAGATACTTTAGCCACATCAAAGGTAAAAAATCCTCTTCTAAAAATGAGTGTGGTGGGTTTTGATTTCGGGAACGAGAGTGGTGTTGTAGCAGTTGCAAGGCAAAGGGGAATAGATGTTGTACTCAATGATGAGTCCAAACGAGAGACTCCGGCTATTGTTTGCTTCGGTGAGAAGCAGAGGTTCATTGGAACAGCTGGCGCTGCTTCCAGTATGATGAATCCAAAGAATACTATTTCACAGATAAAGAGGTTGATTGGGCGCCCATTTTTGGATCCAGAGCTCCAACGAGACATCAAGGCGTTGCCTTTTTCCGTTACTGAAGGACCTGATGGATACCCTTTGATCCATGCTCAATATTTGGGAGAGATGTGGATGTTTACGCCAACCCAAGTCTTGGCAATGGTGTTCTCAGATTTGAAGACCATAGCAGAGAAGAATCTGAACGCTGCTGTTGTTGATTGTTGTATTGGAATACCGGTTTATTTCACTGATCCTCAAAGAAGAGCAGTCCTGGATGCAGCTACTATTGCTGGTTTGCATCCTCTTCGTTTGTTTCACGAGACCACTGCAACTGCTTTGGCTTACGGAATCTACAAGACAGATTTACCCGAAAATGACCAGCTGAATGTTGCCTTCGTTGACATTGGGCATGCTAGTATGCAGGTCTGTATTGCTGGTTTCAAGAAGGGTCAGCTCAAGATCTTGGCCCATTCATTTGATCGATCTTTAGGGGGCAGAGATTTCGATGAAACTTTATTCCAGCATTTTGCTTCAAAGTTCAAGGATGAATATAAGATTGATGTGCTGCAGAATCCCAGGGCCTGCCTCCGGCTTCGCGCTGCCTGTGAAAAGTTAAAGAAAATCCTCAGTGCAAATCCAGAAGCACCTCTTAATATTGAGTGTTTGATGGACGAGAAGGATGTGAAGGGTTTCATCAAGAGAGATGAGTTTGAGCAAATTAGTATTCCAATCCTGGGGCGTGTGAGGAAGCCTTTGGAGAAGGCAGTTTCTGAAGCTGGACTGACAGTTGAGAATATCCATTCAGTTGAGGTGGTTGGTTCTGGATCTCGTGTCCCTGCCATAATTAAGATTTTGACCGAGTTCTTTGGGAAAGAGCCAAGGCGTACCATGAATGCCAGTGAATGTGTCGCTAGAGGATGTGCCCTGGAATGTGCAATTTTGAGTCCAACTTTCAAAGTGCGAGATTTCCAGGTAGACTCCCTCTAAATCCTTGGATTGCCCGTTTCTTCTTTATTAGTTTCTTGTGATGTATGATTTTCAGCTGTCTTTGCATTCTCATTGCCTTGTTCTTTTCTTAATCTGAATATTTGTGATTGTCTTATAAATAAACAAGTGTTTGTTTTTATGAAGGTCAATGAGAGTCTTCCATTCTCCATTGCCCTATCATGGAAAGCTTCTGCTGCAGATACTCAGAATGGCGGTGCAGAAAATCAACAAACCACTATCGTGTTCCCGAAAGGGAATCCAATTCCTAGTATCAAGGCACTTACATTCTATAGATCAGGAACTTTTACTTTAGATTTTCAGTACGCTGATGTCAATGAGCTGCAGGCACCTGCAAAGATTAGCTCGTATACGGTAAGTTGTCCATTTACTGTGCTTATAAGATGACTTTTCTCCTAGATACCCAATTTCAGATATTAAACTTGTCTGGTATTTTAAATTTGTTACAGATTGGTCCCATCCAACCAACTAAAAGTGAAAGGGCAAAATTGAAGGTTAAGGTTCGCCTAAATCTGCATGGAATCGTAATGGTGGATTCAGCAACCGTGAGTCACCAAAACTATGTACACTATTCATCTTTGATCTGTATCAATGGTGCTAACTAACCATGAATATGTTTCATGCTTACATATCAGCTATTGGAAGAGGAAGAAGTTAAAGTTCCTGTTGTTAAAGGGACTAGTAAGATGGAGACCGACGAAGCTTCAAGTGATACTGCTGCCCCAGCTGCTGAAACTGATGTGAATATGCAAGATGCTAAATCAGAATTTTCTGGGGCTGAAAATGGTGTTCAAGAGTCGAGAGATGAGCCTGTTAAAATGGAAACTGATTCCAAGGTGAGGACTTGGCTTCCCGTCTTAGTAGCATTTGTACACATGTGGATATCATCAAACTTTCTTTTGTTTTCCCATCAGTGAGATATTCTGGCTTCCATTCACTAACACTGATACATAAGAAAACTACTATACGAATGAAAGACAAGAGGCATCAACAGCTATGAAAATCGATTTGATACTTGACCACTATTTCGGTAGTAGCCAATCAAAGTGCCTCTTTAGGAGTCTAGCTGTAAAGTTTTGTGGTTAGCTTCAATGTAATTCTTTTTTGCAATCTCTTGTGTTATAGTGACGCTTTCCTCAGTATACATTGTACAATCTCCCGTAACTTTGATACTTTCATTTTTAAGCACTTCTTTGTTTATGGGAAACACTTCTCTAATCAGAAAATAAAATAGAAAAAAGTTGAACAGGTAAAGTTTGTTCTCCTTATGTATGATACTCTTTAATTTTGTTATGTAGACTGAGGCTCCAAAGAAAAAGGTGAAGAAATTGAACATTCCTGTATCAGAGGTGGTTTATGGGGGAATGGCTCCTGCTGATGTGCAAAAGGCAGTGGAGAAAGAATTTGAAATGGCTTTGCAGGATCGAGTTATGGAAGAAACCAAAGAAAAGAAGAATGCTGTTGAATCATATGTTTATGACATGAGGAACAAGGTAAGTCGGTGACCTGTGATATAGATAACCTATTAAGAGCAGAGAAATTCGACTTTTTACAGTTTTCTGTTTGTTTTCCAGCTTTATGACAAATACCAAGAGTTTGTTATCGATTCGGAGAGGGAGCAGCTTTCTGCTAAACTCCAGGAGGTGGAAGATTGGTTGTATGACGAGGGTGAGGATGAGACTAAAGGTGTCTATATTGCTAAGCTTGAGGAGCTTAAGAAGGTTGGTTTTACTGTCGAAGTTGTTGGTCGGGCATGTTTGCTTGATGTACAGGATGTTTGACTTAATATTATTGAAATTTTGCAGCAAGGTGATCCTGTTGAGGAGCGTTACAAAGAATATACCGAGAGGGGCTCCGTGATTGATCAACTTGCCTACTGTGTCAATAGTTATAGAGAAGCTGCAATGTCAAGTGATCCTAAATTTGATCACATCGATTTATCAGAGAAGCAAAAAGTGTGAAATTCTCTTTCCACCTTTCTTGTATGTAAGATATCCCAAATTTATCGTTGTCATATGTTGATTTCATTTGGTTACGTGGTAGGTGCTGAATGAATGTGTCGAAGCTGAAGCTTGGCTGAGGGAGAAGAAACAACAACAAGACTTGCTACCAAAGCATGCTTCTCCAGTTCTGCGGTCAGCTGACATCAAACGAAAGGCTGAGGCCCTGGATAGGTATATAGTTTGATCATTCAATACTTCTGGATGTCATCTATCTTCTTTTTTATACTTTTGGATGGTAATATTAGCTGGATATCCAGAACTCTCTTCTATTAGTTCCTCATGCTATTAATTTTAGAACTTGAATTTACAATGGAAAAAGAATTGGGTGGTTTTTCTTCTTGGGTTGCATTAGTTTGGAGTTAAAAAGCGCTAAATATTACCGAGTGTTTTCTGCTTTCCTCTCCATAGGTTCTATTTGAAACGATATCAACCATGTACATTACGTGCAGCATATCAATCTTGCTTTTTTTTCCTTCCAAATTTCTTGTTTTCAGGTTCTGCAGGCCGATAATGACAAAACCTAAACCCAAGTCCGCTAAACCTGAAGCAGCAGCACCGCCACCTCAAGGAAGCGAAACGCAACCTCAGGCCCCTGATTCTAGTCCAAATGGGAAAGCCAGAGCAGCCAATGGGGAAGCGCCATCTCCTGCAGGAGAGCCAATGGATGCCGAGGCAGCTACTGGTGCTGCTTAAATTAGCATTTGCCATTTTCAATCGACGGCAATGCTGCGTTGTTGAGGTTAAGTTTCTCTCATTTGTTCAATAGTTTGCCTTGTATAGCATGAATTCAGGGTCTCCGAAATCCAGTTTTTTCCCCAAGGGTTTGAAGAGAATATCTAGATTTGCTGCTATATTGTAGTTTCTTTTCATTTGGTGATGATCAGTTAGACAGTACGTGGTGTTACTTATAAATTACTTGTCTATTTTATGTTTCTTGTGAGTATATATATCTGGGTTTTATTGTATCCCTAAAAGGTGAATTACTCTTCAAATGCAATTTTTGGGTTTTAAGAGAGTTTTGAGTTCCCCCTTATTGGTACATGTTTTGAATATAAGAAAAGCTCTGGACATTTTGTCCTTGAATCACATTTAGTTATCGGGGACGGGTCAAATAGCTATTTATTCCTCCATCTTCATTCTCGCGTTTCAAATATGGAAATACATTTTATGAACACGATATCCGACAAGTATTGCAATGTTAAATCCTTCGCACTTAGTAACGGAGAGACCAGTAAAGGATAATCAAGTAAGTGAATAAATCAAATGATGCAGCTAGCGGATGAAAGCAGTGGATTGCTAATATGTTGTACGAATTTGATTGTACGCTGGCAAAATTGACTCTGTAACATCGTCGCTTTCCGTGGTTATGAGGCATGCCAGTAACTAACTAGAAACGATAGTCCGGCTTTCTGTGGTTATGAGGCGTGCCAGTAACTAACTAGAAGCGATAGTCCGTGGTTACGAGGCATGTCGGTAACTAACTAGAGATTATAGTCTTTTGAGTAAACGGACTAATAACATTGTTCCTTCTGTGAAAGTATGGTAAGGCATGTCAGCAACTAAAAGTGGTGAAAAGTAAAGCAGTTCAATTTTAAAGCAAAACAGTACAAAATCTTGAGTTCGCAATCAAACAAGCTCTTATGTTTACCTTATTGACGTTTTTAAACTAATAAGTTAGTTTTTTTCAATTCAAGAAAAAATCTGTATGCATCCGGATCATAACTTTAAACTAATTTAAAACAAAGCAACAAATAAACTTCATTAAAAAACTTTGCTAGCCAAATATTGTACAGTTTTAATAGAAAAAAAAACTTCCCTAAATACAAGAAATAATAAAATGCAAAAAACCATCATATATTATAATTAATTTTCAAATAGTCACTAATAGTTCAAATTTTTGCAATTGGTCACCATATATTATTAGATTTTTTTATTTGACCATATTAATCACTTCCCAATTAAATTACTTGCTAAAAAATTTTGTATATACAATTACCATGATATTAACACATTTTGAACTGGTATCAACATTAATGATAGTTTAAAACTCACATATACTCAACCATTTTATTAAAAAACGTAGTTTGTAATAAATAAATTTTCTAAGTTTGGATGACTTCGCTAATTGATTTAAATTCAAAAACTGATTAAATTCCCGTGAGTATGGTAAGAAATTTTTTTCCGTTTGATAATTTTAATAAAATATAATATAATAGTTGTCAATTAAAATAAATAAATAATTTGTAACAGTTAAATTAAAAAATTAAATAATATATTATAGTCAATTGAAAAAGCGGAGAAAAATAAAAAAAGATACGGAGTATTTAGTTGTTAAGATGGAAATTTCTAGAAGAAATACGCATCTCTGCTAAACCACGAACTGAATATAAAACTGTTGCGATTTCGTACAAACCCTAAACCCCTCTCTCTCCCTCTCTCTCTCTCTCTGGGCTTCAGATTGTGGAAGCCTCTCTCTCATAATTGCATCGATTCATCATCATCTCGAAGGTACAATCTCGCAGGGCCTATCTCTTCCTCTCTCTACAGTTCTCAGATCTATGGATTTGTAGATATATGTATGTGTGTGCTAGTTGGTACTGATTTGAAAAATATTTCTCTTTGATGATTGCAATGTGAGCTTAAGGTAACTATGCAATGTTTTCGAATGATTGGAGTTGTTATTTTTATTAATTTATTTGATTATTTTAGCGTGGAATTAGTAATTGCCGAGCTATTTGGCTGGATGGTGATAAAAAATTTAATCTTTATACCTCGAACATTAGTGGCTGGCTTATTGTTTACATGGCATCTGAATGTCATAATTGGTTCATGTTTAACCTTTTCCTGAAATTAATATTGTAGTTTTTAATATTCTAATTTGAAGATTTCATAGTTTCAAGTGCGCCACCATTGCAATCTGGGGTCATAGGTTTGTACCCTCGAAACAGCCTCCGTATAATCAGGGGCAAGGTTGCATACTTCGTAACCTACCAGATGCTGTAATGCGGGAGCCTTATGCATTAGGATGCATATATATTCATGTGCGTGTGCGTGCACGTTTGCTGTGTGGGATTAGTAAAGGAAATACCACGCGCCACTATGTTCTAAATTATAGGGTTTAAATTTTAGTGGATGTTCAAACCAGTATATTTCATATTATTCAATCCCCTAGTTCTCTGCTGGGATTCCCTGAAGGTGGGTGAGTGTTATCTATATTCTAGCCTCTATTTTTGAGTTTGAATTTTAGGGAATTCCCAAACCAACCCTTGAATCTCCTAATTTGCTATTGTGATACCTTCAAGTGGAGGAGCATTGGTCATCCCCAATGCTAATTTCAAGTTTCCATAAATCTGGTGTGAGCATTACCTAGATTTTTGCTTCTATTTTAGTGTTTGAGCAGGAATTAAAATCTAGGGAATGATCTCAATGTGAGTTTAAGAAATTTATGCTATGTTTAAACAGTATCATACATATTGAAGGCGTGATGTATAAATGCTATAATAGGTGTCTTCATAGAGTGAGGTGTTGATTGAACCAAGAGAAAATCAGGGTTTCCGTTTTGGGATTTTTGTTGCCAGTGATGTTTATGTTATCATATACTCTTCATTTTCTTGCTTAATATGTATTTGCCTTTGAGTGTATGGAATGGTTACTTTTTTCCCTTGGGTTTTGCCGCTTTTGTGGAATAGGTTTTGGTTTACCTTGTGCTGATATTGTGCTTTGAGCATTTAATGAATTGAAAGTTCACATTCACAGGAAAGATACACTTTCTCCTTGGTAGAGCGATTTGAGAGTGGAAAGGAATTACTTCAGAAAATGAGTGTGGTTGGTTTTGATTTTGGGAATGAGAGCGGTGTTGTTGCTGTTGCGAGGCAAAGGGGTATAGATGTTGTACTTAATGATGAGTCCAAGCGTGAAACTCCGGCTGTTGTATGTTTTGGTGAAAAACAAAGGTTTCTTGGAACAGCTGGGGCTGCGTCAAGTATGATGAACCCAAAGAATACAATTTCACAGATTAAGAGGTTGATTGGGCGCCCATTTTCAGACCCTGAGTTGCAACGAGATCTCAAGGCCTTGCCATTTTCTGTTACTGAAGGCCCTGATGGATACCCATTGATCCGTGCTCAATATTTAGGAGAAATGAAGACTTTTACGCCCACCCAAGTCTTGGGAATGGTGTTCTCAGATTTGAAGATTATAGCAGAGAAGAACTTGAATGCGGCAGTTGTGGACTGCTGTATCGGGATACCTATTTACTTCACTGATCTTCAAAGAAGAGCTGTCATGGATGCTGCTACAATTGCGGGTTTGCACCCTCTTCGTTTGTTTCATGAGACCACTGCTACTGCATTGGCATATGGGATTTACAAAACAGATTTACCTGAAAGTGACCAGCTAAATGTTGCTTTTGTCGATATTGGGCATGCTAGTATGCAGGTTTGCATTGCTGGGTTCAAGAAAGGCCAGCTCAAAGTCTTGGCCCATTCATTCGATCGATCTTTAGGTGGCAGAGATTTTGATGAAACTTTGTTCCAGCATTTTGCCGCAAAGTTCAAGGACGAGTATAAGATTGATGTCTTCCAGAATGCCAGGGCTTGCCTCAGGCTTCGTGCTGCCTGTGAAAAGTTGAAGAAAATTTTAAGTGCAAATCCGGAAGCACCTCTGAATATAGAGTGTTTAATGGAAGAGAAAGATGTCAGGGGTTTCATCAAGAGGGACGAGTTCGAGCAAATTAGCATTCCCATATTAGAACGCGTGAGGAAACCACTAGAGAAGGCTCTTTCGGAAGCTGGTCTCACAGTTGAGAACATTCATTCGGTTGAGGTTGTAGGTTCTGGTTCTCGTGTCCCTGCTATAATAAGAATCTTGACAGAGTTTTTTGGCAAAGAACCAAGGCGTACAATGAACGCTAGTGAATGTGTTGCTAAAGGTTGTGCTTTGCAGTGTGCTATTCTGAGTCCCACATTTAAAGTGAGGGAGTTCCAGGTAAAATTTGCTCTCCCATTTTTTTGATACTAGTTTCTTTCTCTATGGATTTTACAGTCGCTTTTTTCCCTCTCATGGCTCTTTTATTGCACTGCTTGACAAGCATCTGTTTGTTTTTCAAGGTCAATGAGAGCTTTCCTTTTCCTATTGCTTTGTCATGGAAAGGTGCTGCCCCAGATGCTCAGAATGGAGGTGCTGAAAATCAACAAAGCACTGTTGTTTTTCCCCAGGGAAATCCAATTCCTAGTGTCAAGGCTTTGACATTTTATAGATCGGGAACTTTCACCATTGACGTTCAATATGCTGATGTCACTGAACAGCTAGCACCGGCAAAGATTAGCACTTACACTGTAAGATCCGTGAACAGTTTATGCTACAGTTTACGTGTCCTGGCATCAGAGGATATGTACTTGACTTGGTTTTTGTAATTTTGTGCAGATTGGTCCATTTCAATCAACTAAGGGTGAACGTGCAAAGCTAAAGGTGAAAGCTCGATTAAGTTTGCATGGAATTGTATCGGTGGATTCTGCAACTGTAAGTTTTTGGAACAGTTTATGTTTTACTTTCTTCTTGTTCTAGTGAGTTGTTTTTTGGACTTCTTTTGTTTTCATCATGAGATTACACAAGTTTGATGTCTTGTCTACATCATCAGCTGTTAGAAGAGGAGGAAGTTGAAGTTCCGGTTGTTAAGGACTCTACAAGTAAGATGGATGCAGATGAAGCTCCCCCTGCCTCCGAGACTGATGTTAATATGAATGATGCTAAACCAGATGCCTCCACAGCTGAGAATGGTGTCCAAGAGTCGGGGGAGAAGCCCATCCAAATGGAAATAGATGCCAAGGTTAGACTGACCATCGCCTCTTTGTTAACTATTTTGCAGATTGGCATTATGTATGTCATGTTTCTGTTATATTATCTACTAACTTATTGGAAGCTAAGTTTTGTGAATTTCTCTATGGGACATGCATGTTTCTCCAATGCTTAAGCTGAACTTGAATTTTTGGTATGATGCACGCTATTAATACAATATAATGTCCCCCAATTTGGGTCATCCAAAGTTCTAGGCAGGTCCTACGATAATAATCACACAAAATTTTCAGTTTTACATTCTTTCCCACCTCATTTTTTAATCAAAGAGGATATGATCCTTTCATTTCATAATTTTATTGTTAGTTACTGATGTCTGGAGTAATTTGATATATGTATGAATCATACATGCTTGTCGCTTTGTGTGTCTTCATCTATCTGCAATACGCAGACCAGTGTGGAGAGTGATATAGTTGTTAATCAGCTATATTTTCTGCTGTCTAGGTTGACGCTCCAAAGATAAAGGTGAAGAAGTCCAATGTTCCTGTATCTGAGATTGTTTATGGAGGAATGTCTAGTGCGGATGTGCAGAAAGCAGTGGAGAAAGAGTTTGAAATGGCTTTGCAGGATCGTGTTATGGAAGAAACCAAAGAAAAGAAGAATGCTGTCGAGGCGTATGTTTATGATATGAGAAACAAGGTAGGATTAAGACTTCTAATAAAATCATTGCCTATTAAAGTTAGAGATTTTATAACTCGATTGGTTTTTTGCTTCCAGCTTTGTGACAAATACCAGGAGTTTGTCACTGAGCCAGAGAGGGAAGAGCTTTCAGGTAAGCTCCAGCAGACAGAAGATTGGTTGTATGAAGATGGTGAGGATGAGACCAAAGGTGTCTACATTGTCAAGCTGGAGGAGCTCAAGAAGGTTGGTTTTTACTGTTAATTTTCTTGTCCAGTTTGAGGTTTTTTTAATCTATAATTGACAATATTGGAAATCTGCAGCAAGGTGGCCCCATCGAGGAGCGGTATAAGGAACATACAGAAAGAGGCTCGGTGATTGATCAACTTATTTATTGCATCAATAGTTACAGAGAAGCTGCAATGTCAAGCGATCCCAAGTTTGATCACATTGAGTTGGCAGAGAAGCAAAAGGTTCGAACTCACTCTTATATGCATGCATGTGTAGGTTTGGACTTATTTCCATCTTTGGTATATTGATTTCATTGCGGTTGTTTGGTAGGTATTGAATGAATGTGTCGAAGCAGAAGTTTGGTTGAGGGAGAAAAAGCAGCAACAGGACCTACTGCCCAAATATGCGACTCCAGTCCTCTTGTCAGCTGATGTTAGAAAGAAGGCTGAAGCTCTTGACAGGTATCCATTTGATTCATTTGATTGTTCGAGGCTTCTGTAAATGACTTCAATATTATATTCTCCTTTCTTTTCCAAGTCCTTCAAGTTAACTTTCCGTCTCATCTTGACATATGTATCATTTAGTCAAGCTTGATGTATAAAATTTTTACTTAGTAGTAACTCTCTCATCTTGACATATGTATCATTTAGTGAAGCTTGATGTATAAAATTTTTACTTAGTAGTAACTCTCAAACTCTATTCTCTAATGCATAAAGTAGTTAGCACCGGTGTTAGATGGAGCTTAATTCTTCAAGATTCTTTTCCGATGCAAACAGTAAGAGGATCATCCACAACAATGCTGTCTTTTATTTCTCTTATTTCATCGTCCTTTTGTATGGTTGAAATTGTACCTCCTTTCATGAGTTTCAAGTGTCATTTCTTCCTTCCCAATCATATTCATTTGCTACATGTTTCTAAAGAAATCGGCGTTCCATGTTTTTCTGTTTCTTCATACCAAACCATGCAAGGAAGGAGGTGCATCTTTTTTGTGCACCTGGTTTTGATATTGACTGGTGTTTCCAACAATGTTTTTGCAGATTTTGTAGGCCGATAATGACGAAACCCAAGCCAGCCCAGCCAGCTACACCTGAACCAGCTTCACCTTCTCAAGTAGCTGAAAATACCGATGCTAGCCCAAATGAGAATGCTGGCTCTGAGGTGCCACCTACAGGTGGAGAACCAATGGAAACAGAAAAGTCAGACACGTCCCCAGGTGCTGCGTAAATTGGTCGACCCTCTTATTTAATGAAGGAAACTGATTTTCTTGATCTACTGGGTTTTTTTGTTGAATCTGGAACATTTTTTGGGGTCATTGATTTAAGACCGTGGTGTGCTTGCCAGTGATACTGTTTGACTTGCAAAGCCAACTCACGTACTTGGTGGTTAAATTATTCTCGGTCCTCTGGATCCAGTTTCAGAGGATTTGTAATAGAAGCCATTGTCATGTCCGATTCATCTTTTATATTTTAAGATAGGGGCTCTCAAAGTCTCCAGACTTGATTTCTTATTTTTTTGTATCAATTTTGGGGTTTTATTTCAAACTTTGTTTCATGCGTTCTTGTAGGTTTTTACTTATTTGATGTCCAATATGTCCCCTACAATTTTCATATGTCGAGTGGGGGTTTCCCGCAAGTCGAATAAATTCGTTATTAATTTATGCAGATAAAATTATGAATTTTAAAGAAAATCATTCCGAATTCAGACATGGACAAGGGTTTTTGCCAGGCTGAGCATTTCCTTTTATTGCGTGCAACCTCAATTCCATTGAAGGAATGACCAACTAATAATTTTTTCTACAAGTAATTCGACCCTCATGAACGAACATTTAAATGCTTACTTCTTTACTTGAAAGACTTCCAAACTGCATGCTAAAATGGCAAAGGAGAAACAAAGGTAGTGACAAGGTCATTTTCACATCAATAATATCCGTACGGTTCCACTAATAATTTGCTAAACCAAACAACTAGTTTCACATATTTTCTGCTTTAAAAATCTAAATTCAAGATGCTAACACCATCAGAAACAGAAGCAAAAATATATTCATACGAAGAACAAACACAGCACGTCGAACAAAGTACAATAAACTGGACCGAGATGAAAAAGATAGCTTACAGAATCTAAGCCTAACAGGACCGAGATGAAAAAGATAGCTTACATAATCTAAGCCTAATGCTTACACTTGGCAATTGCCTGGTAAGTAAGAGAGGAAAATAGGCAAAAAGCAGAGGTCTCAAGGCTCATATCCAATACAACAACATGAGGCCACTGGCAAAGCGAACTAACGAAAAGAGATTTATTTTCATTTTCTAATTTCCTTACATCACTCACTCAGAGTCTCGGTAGAGAGGTCATTATCGTCATCTCCACTTTCCCTTATTCTTGCAATCTCTGCCTCGGCCCTCTCCAAAATCTGCCTTTTCTGCTCCTCCAACTCCCTCTGGAAATCCATTCTCATATTTTCCAACTCCACCATTTGCTGTCTTTTACCATGTTCGATCTTCTCATATATATCACCAAATTTATCAATGGCATCCGCAAGCAATCTAAAGGAAGCTCCATCATCTTTCTCACAATCATTCCCACCTTCACCAGATTCCGAATTGCAAGGACTATCTCTCAATTCATCCATACCATTAGCAAGGTCCAAATACGCTTTAGGGTTCATAAACACGTACTCCCCTGAATCCATACCACATGAGAGGCTTTGCCTCTGTGGAGGGGACGACATTAAAAAGTCCATTTTCCTAAAATACACCCATTTGCTAGCAACGCCACTTCCCGACTTCATCTTCTCCTTTTTGTACTTCTTTCTCAATGTATCCAAACGATTCCTACACTGAGCTTCCGTCCTCTCAATTTTCGATTCGTGAGATACTTCTTCAGCAACCTCTTGCCACTCTTCGGCTAGAAGACTCTTTCTCCCCCTTTTAAGAAACTTATCACCCCAAGTTTCCAAAAGAAAAAATGTCTCATAATCGGTCCAATCAACTATGCTAGGCCCTTGCTTTGAAGTAGATGGCTCAAACTCATAGCTTGACAACAAGCTCTTTAGTTTCCGCTTCTTTTGGTGCCTTTCCAACTCATCCTCGTCGTTCCTCATGCTACCCCTGCTCGGTTTGCCCACGTATTCGTCTTCGTCACTCTCATCGTCTGTTTCCTTATCTAGATTTCCCACCCTATTGGGCATTTGTCTGGTACCACGGTGCTCATCAATCTCATCATCATCGTCATCATAATCTTCTTCTACTTCTACTTCAACCATATCCTCATCCTCGTCGTCATAGCCACGAAACTGACCACCACCATGTTTGGGATAGGAAGTGCCGCCTCCTTGGAGCTTCGAGTGTTGTAAAGAGCCAAAATTACGACCTATACGATACGGATTAGCTGCGTATCTACCTCCATCCCCTGTCTCTTCCATTTAAGCAGGCTCAAAAACCAAAGAACCCACAGAACTCAACCCAATTTTTAGTCAAGAACCCGAAATTCGCTCCAACTAGTAACTAGGGAAGCATGCAGAACCCGTTATTGCCCTAATTCTCAGTGATAATTTGCAGTTCAAATAAAGAAAGAACCTAATGCTACTCCAATTTACACCTGCAGAGTGAACTATTGAGTTTTAGAACAATAAACAAAATCAAATCCACAACAAATCATACTTCTAAAAAGTGCTCCTAACTAATCCCTATACTAAATTTTAGATTAAATTCAAGTGAACTCTATTCAATCCCCTAAAAAATAAGGGCTTGCCTACACTGATCTCCTATGATTAGGAGACTACTATTCATCCCCAATTCCATTTCTACGTTAAGGGATCTGGTGTGGCCATTCCCCTATTTAAGTATCCAAATTTTCAAGATTAAATCCAACTGAACTCTATTCAATCCCCTAAAAACTAGGGGTTTGCTATAGTGATCCCCTATGATTATGATACTACCATTCGCTGCCAATTCTATTTTTATGTTTAAGGCTATGTTTCCGAAATCATTAATATCCTAACAAATTGCGAATTGGTACACATGTTCCGAAATATGGTACACCTTCGTACCAAATCGCCAAATTTAGCGAACCAAGGCAATCCGAAACAATTGCACTATTAAAATTTGTTTATGGATAAAACATTGATGTTATTTCTATTAATTTCAAGTTTGAAAGAATTATATTTCATTTTTCAAAACAATTACACAAATTTAAGCTAGATTTAACTAGATTATGACTTTTACAAAACTTAATATGGTGGCCTCATATATGGTAATGTAACCTATAGAAGACTATCCTTACCGTACCACGTTTTACAATATATAGCGTACCACGTTTCCGTTTTCATTACACATTCCAGAACGATTCACGTTCCAGGTAACATAGGTTTAAGGTACAGGGATTGAAATTTAGGTGCCAAAAAAACAATGATGGGAGAGCCAATAAATATAAAGTTAAATTGCAATCAAGAAACCCATAAGACTCCTTTTTCCGTTTTCATAAAGTGTAATTAAAATATTAACTTTATAGCGAGGGCATAACAAAGCAAAGCTACTGTTTATAACCTAAAAATTGGCCCACATAAGAAAAAAAACCTAAGTCTCAAAAAAATTTTGCCCAAAAAGAATTAGAAAATTTTGAGGTGAAATTGAGCCCTATTAGAATCAAATTTTCGTTTCTATAACTCGTAATTAAGCAAATAAGGTGAAATCGAGAGCATAAAAAAGCAGAATTAATATCTATAACCTAAAAATTGACCACGCAAAAAACCCTAGGTCTAAATTTGAAGCAAAAAATTATGCCCAATAAATACTAGAAAAATTATAGGTGAAATTGAACCTGTTGATTGGTAGAGTGGAAGCCGATCTCAGAGAGAGAGAGAGAGAGAGAGAGAGAGAGAGAGAAGATAGTTAAGGGTTTGCAGTTCTCTGTGGTCGGACAATAGCAATATAGAGGAGTTTTCAGCCGTTCGATTGGGAATGAGATCGACGGTGGAGATGGACTGGAGTGGGGAGCAAAAAAGAAAAAAGTATGACGTGGCGACCACAGTGGGAGTCGAACCCACGACCTTTTGATCCGAAGTCAAACGCGCTAATCCACTGCGCTATGCGGTCACAGATTCTTAGCAATTATATATTTAATTATATATTAATATTTGTGATTAATTAATATAATCTTAGTTTTGTGTCTATTTTTATTTTTGTAATAAAAATAAAAATAAAATGGTTTATCCATTATTACGAAACAATAGACTATTTATCAAAATAATTTTAAAATTTGTTGACTAAATATAATATTTTAAAGCTGTTTTGAGGAGTAAAATTTGAAAATTGATATTATTACAAACTAATGCTACGTAGGCTATCAAAACTTTTTTTTGCTTTGATACAAAATTGCAAATAAATCATGTGAAAAATATGTATTCGCTTTACTGTGGAAAATCCGGTTTAAATTAATACAAGTTTTGTAAGGGATTGTATGGGTAACTTGTACTTTATCAATTTCCTTTTATGTTAATAATAAGTGCATAATTGTGGATAGATGTTTATCCAATTAAATTTTCAAAAACATGATAAAACAGCCAGTTTGTGATTGGATAATGACAATCCATAACAAATTGAATTCCTTTATTATTATTATTTTTTTTTTTATTTTTTTTGCGCTTTATAAATACTCTCCTAAAGCTTGATTTGTAACACTGTTATATCCTAGCCAAAATGAAGAAATTTATCACCACCATGTTTTTCATTTCCATGAAGTTGTTGAGTCTCTCCTCCGGAAGAAACATACCATATACCGAAATTGGCGAAAATGATCTTACCGACACCTGGGACCGAACCCAAAACGCCCCAACGAACAGTCCTTCCCTTGAAAACCCCCCCA